>LR564447.1:29319-219879 GCA_900536345.3 Caenorhabditis sp. 39 LS-2015 | reverse complement strand
GATCAGGATGAGCGAGTGCCATGACGACCGAAACTGAAGAGAATGCGGAAGAAGAACCCTTTTATAGCCGACCGTTGCGGAAGGGCGTGGGAAAACGACTAGAGAACGAAGAATTCCGAAAATCCCACAGTGAAGACGAGAGACGCAGAGAAATCGACGAGAGAGACGCGGAAAGGAGAGACGCAGACGACGAGAAGACGCGGAAAGCGGAAAAAACGACTGGTGGACCGAAATTTGGACAATTTTCGGTGGAAAAATTGAAGATCTGGTGAAGAAGATGCGGTTCAATGGTTCAATGGATGGATCGTGGAAGAAAGACACCAGCAGATGGAAGCAGACCGGATGGAACGAAGGAAAGAGAACCCGACACGCCAACAACGACGACGACTACCTGGCCAAAGGACTTCCTGGCACCCGAGGACGGGTACGAACTTTCCGGGAGCGGGGGATGTGACAGGCCAGCTGGTATCCTATGCCTAGGACGCCGCGCTGCCTGTCTGAGTCTCCTCGCCTCTCACCGAGACGCGGAACGAGAGAGCGGAAGGCAGTCGGGTTTGCGGGAAGGATGGTGGCTGGTGACACCTTCCCAACGTCTCTGTTATTCAATCTGTTGCCCTATTGATAATCATTATATTGTGCGATACTCATTCTGTTATTTTATAATTTGACATCAATAAATGGAACCAAAGAAGAATAGCCTGTAGTAGAAGGATTCACTGTATCCCCACGGATCAGCGTTTCACAGTATGTAGAGTGAATAGAAATGGCTTTGGTCTTGGAATATATTCAAGCACATCCGTCACATCCTCTCTGTAATTAGCACTGGTCACTCACTCATTATTTACATTCTCCCCCAATGACGCCTTTTCTCGATTTGAGGTTGAGAGTAGGCTCGAGTGTTTCCAGGAAGCACTGAGTGTTCTGTTTATTGTAAGCAAAACGGGATGCGACCCAGGGGACCTTTGGTTCTTTGGCTTAAACTAAACGGAAATGTTTTTGAGAAGAAGTGAAAGACTCCTAGATTAACTTGAAGAACTGACGAATGCCGGAAACAGAAAAAATCTCAAAGAGGTCAAAAAAGACTAATTCCTGAGTTTATTTGGTCAGATTTCAGATTCTATCTTGATCATGTTCTAGGTTTTCAGTGTAGAACTTGGAGTTTATGTCAATAGAGCACAACTGAAAGGAAGTAAAACGGGAAGAGCAAAAGGAAATGAGAAAGGGAGGAGAGGATAGATCGGAAAACAATTCCATTTCGTCCAGTAGAAATACAAAATGATGAGGAAATTCGTTTGAAGCCAAAAAGTCCACGTGGTTCCTTTCGTCAACAAAACCATAGTCGGTAGCGCGGTGCGCGGGAGGAAATGGATGGAGAAAAGTGAAATGAGTGAAAACAAGTGACTAATATGTAGTGGGATATTTTCAGATGTATCGAATGACTCCAAGTAGGAAGAAAAAAGAAAACAAAACGATGTTAGACATTACAGAACGGAAACGAGTTGGACACGAGCAAGGGGTTTGGACACTTTTCAATTATTCATCTTTTAGATTTTTCGTCAATTGTTTTGGTTTTGGTTTTGGTCTTGGTGTTTGTTTCCGGTTTACTGTTGTGTCTGATGTGTTCTTTTTGACGTGGAAGGTGGGTTGAGCAAACTTTAGGAAAATAAAGGATGAGAAAGGTATCATCTGAAGATCAGTTAGTTAGTTACCGATCAGACATAATCCGGAAGGGTTAATCCGGTGCTTAACTGATTGCGTGGCCAAGTGAGTAATGTGAGAAGATGTTGGATACTTGGTGATCTCCTGACGTTGCGGGAGCAAAAGGTGCATGACAATTCGAAACTGACAATTACGGGATCAAGGGCAAGGCACTACTCGGATGAAGTCACGTTTCTCGTGAGATCATCTATGATCGAGGGGGCGATTGTTTCGTTAATTTCGAAAAAAAGCGAAACGCTACGACGGAATACTAGGGCTTCCGATGAAACATCGAGTAGAGCAAAAAGAGAAGGCGACGATGTCTGAAGTGGGGAATAGGGAACGCGAAAAGTTTGAATTTCTTTGCCATGTCTCATATTTCTTATAACGGGACTTTTTTTAGACATTGAATTTCGATCTGCTAGGGAGTAAAGAAATCACTTGAAATTTTGAACTTTGTTTGATCAAACGAGTGGAATGTACCCGTGTGATCCCGTCCGTCACTCCCTTGAGTTGATAATTAAATTTGAGGATTTGAAGTTTGAAATTTTGAGTTTTCCACACTTCAGTTTTTGATCCTCACTACGAATTTTTTAGAAGGACTAAAAACTGGAAAAGACCGACGTCATGTATAAAATTATCCAAAAAAAAAGACACTCTGGAATTTTTGATGAGGTCGAAATAAGATTAAAGATTGAAAATTCGATCAAGTGAAAAGACTGGAATCCGCAACTCTATTGTTTTCTTTTCAAAGAACACAATTTGCAAATTTTGCGTGGAATGTCTTCTCTTCCAGTCAGCGTCATAATTCTGAATCCTTATTAAACTCGAATGAAGTATTATTATTATTTTTAATTTTATAAATAAAAGGAGCTTCTTTTAACGAAAGATCGCTTGGAAACACGACGATCTTTGGAAGTTAAATAGTGGGCGAGGTGGTGTGAAATACACAAATTCCCGAGTGCATTCATTAATTTTAATATCACAAAAATATGCAAATTGAAGAGGATACCAATCGAGTCAACCCACTGGAAACAGAGAGACTAGTAATGTTGTGTTGGGTCAGTCACCCACCCTCACATAGACCTTCCTAATCCGTTTAATCTTTGTGTAGCGCCAGTTGGTCAGAGGTACGTAATTAAACGAAATGCAACTCGGGATGGGCTCATTTTCTGGGTCAAAAGTGTAAAATGTGAATTTGAGAAACAAGGAAATTACAGTTGAAAAAAAGGTTTTCGCTCTTTCTTATTTAGGACAAACATGAAACGAAAAGAGTGTCACAAGAGAGCAGGACATGAAAAGATGAGAAGAGGGAAAGTGCAGAAGTCGATGTGGAGGAATTCCTAAGAATAAGGGAGAAATAGGAGCTTTCTGCTATTAGATCATATGAATGTAAACTCTGCGAGGGTTGGTTTGTTCCTGGCTGCCAGCCGCCTACAATAGTGACGACGCTGGCACATTGACGACGTCTCCAGGCACGTCTTTTGTATTGCTAACGAACTATTTGAACGGGTGATAATCAAGAATCAGCTGTGTGAGCAGTTATGTTTTTGATAATAACAAATGAACTCATTCATGAATTCAATTGCAAATATGAATTTGAAATAGGATTTACAATCAATCACTTAGTCACTCAAGTTTTTTGCAAACAGTCATCATCAGCAATATAATCGTAGTTGAAAAATTTGCTTAAAGTTGCAGCTGCAACTTGCCGTTCATTTGTTTTCTTATTTTTCGACGTTAATAATACGTGTTTAGGAACATAGCTGAATATCAGCTGCAGGTCACTGAACTCGATAAAATAAAGTGGGATAACCTCCTCAACTCAATGCATCCAGAATACAGCCACAAGCAAAAAAGAAACACACATACGTGACAAAAAACATGTGTGCTTCGTTAGAATCTTAGGGATCATGAAAGATCAAGAACTTCTAACGGAAATAGTTCCGATAAATGTTGGCTAACTGCGCAATTGTCGAAACTTTTGTTTTGGTAATCGCTGCGCGTCATTTCAGCATTTTCACATTCACATTTGATTCCAAATTTGTACCATTTAATTTGGCACTCGTCAAAAACAGTAAGCAAGATTTTCGTCGTATTTTGAGTTTTCAAAACACGTAATCAAGACGTCAACAATCTGGAAACACGTTGCACACTTTATTCAGCCACAGTGAAGCATCCGAAATGAAGCGAAAAACATAGAGTGGAAGAGCACAAACTCGCGGTTAACATCTCAATCATTTCACAAAGAAAAAAAACGGAGTGGGTTACAAGAAGGGACAGAAGGGGATTTATAGCGCGTTCTTTTCGTCGTCGATTTCTTTTTCAATTTATCAGTGTACAAAACACACATTAAAAGGGGGGAGGTGAACATGAGGAAAGGGGAGTAAATGAGGATTGATAGAAATGGAACATGTCAGGTCAGTCTGGTGCGTCACTTTCCAATACGTGGGGCGTAGAAGAAGGCTCTTTTGCCGACACGTGCCATGTAGAGTCGCTTCTGGAGTTTGTTTTCTTGATGAACAGGCAGCGATCTGGAAACAATAAATGAAATGGTCAGGGGAATGTAAGGATTCTGATAACATACTTGAAGGCGTTGCTTCTCTTTCCAACTCTTGGGTAAGGGACCAGAAGAGCAGATGATTGGTGTGGGGCACGGGCGATTCTTTGCAACGCATAATCTGAAATAAACAGTTTGTTCACAAATAGTATCTAGACTAAGCATGAAACTAGTCTTACACTTATTCTTACATACGCCTTACAGATTAAAAAAAAACTGATATTCTTAGACATTGCTAGGTACTAACCGTTATAGTCGAGTGCATTGGTAGTGAAGACTGTGGTGATGAGCAAGGCGGCAACCAACCAGAGTAGCATGGCTTCTGAAGCTCGGGTTTTTGTCGATTCGTCGAGTTGGACAACTCAACTTGGCCAACAAAAAATAGTGATTCTCTTCTATTTTTCTAGGCTGCCAGCTGCTGTATAAAACACAATGCGCCAAGTCCCACCTTTTTTAATTTCCGTTTTAGGCGCCGTCGGGGCGTACCTCATGACGATTCTACTGATATCTATACACACCTACTCATTTTTCTACCACAAAGTTCACTCAAACCTAGATTCGGCGGTGAGGAAATTGGAAAATTTCGAATTTGGATTGAAAGAAGAAGGGATATTCGAATGAAATCACTTGTTTTGCCATTGGATACTCACCCATCACGCGGAGAGCCAGAAGGGAATATGAAATGAGGTGTCCAGACACAAGAAGCTGTTTCCACCTTCCATACGGTCATAAAATCCAGAATCCGACACCCACCTACCTCTTTGTTTAATGAAATCTAAGAAAGTGACGAATGTTGGTAATAACGTTGAAAATATGTTCATTAAGTAGAACGAGGAATTAGAAGACAAATAAGATTTTGTGAACGACATTACGGTCATTCTTTCATTTGATTGACCGTAATAACGGTCACAAAATCCAACCGTCTCCCAAAATTGAATATACCGAAGACGACCCGATGGAACGACGAATGAGCGCACATTTTGGCTGATTGGAAACGCGCGGCAGCAGATCGACTTCCTTCTGTTTGCCACTCGGATTTCGTGGGGCCCGCCCCAGTTTGTCTATGGATTATTTGTTGCGTTTGCCCCTCATTTCGCCACACAGTTTCTCGTGCGACAGATTCGTACAAAGGGATTAGGAGCATTCCACGTTTCGAGAACAACGCGCTTCTTGCACTTGCCAAGTGATTAGTGCTGCCTGTGCAAGCAACGTTTTCTTCTCAACGTAATTTTGTACTAGAAAGAAAACTGGAAAGGATCAGTTTTTTTAGTCATTTTTCTAAATTATTCAACACCAAATGTTTATTAGCAGCTCAATTAAATTAAAATTAATAGCGATGTGGTGTAACTCACAGTAGATTAAAGGTGATCACATTCGAAGTTGGGAAATGGAAAAGATTTAAGGAAAACCAGTCTGATCCTGCGGCTTTGCCGCATTCGGGCTGAAGGAAAAGTAGAGAATGAACCGAATGGGCGAAGAGGGGCTACGATCAACAGATTATTTTTACGGCGGACAGAAGGAATGAATGACAATAGGCGAAAACATTATAAGAATGATAATGGAAAAATCAAGAGCAGAACGAAAACGGTGTAATGATAGAAAAGGATGAAGACGATCAAATGGTCTTGCGGAGTAATGGACTAATGGAGCGATGCAAATTCCAATAACAACAACAACAACAATTCTCTCGTTAGATTGAATATTAGGACGAATGCACAAAAAATGGATTTCAACGAAAAAATGTTGGACACACGAGAAAAAAGCAAACTTGAACGAGCTGCGTCTTACTAGAAAATTATTGAATATTTTTGAGTTCTTGAGAAGTATAAAGTTATCATAATTTGAAATTGTGAAGCGGTTTTCACTGATATTTAATCTTCAAGCCATTCATCTGTGTCACACGGGCACTCTCCAAACTCGGCTTTCCACTCATTTTTTTGTTCGTTTGATGGGCAATATTCCATCGAGTAGTATGGTCTCTGAACCAACAACATTAGAAATCAATTGACAATTTGATTCTTACAGCATTTGGCCCGAAAACGTTGGGATACTCGGTGTCTATTTGGTTTCTTAATTCGGAGGACATGTTGCATCCACGATAGTACTGTTCAAGACGTGGTAGTTGTGCTTTTATGCCAAAAAAGAGAGTCGCATGCAAAAATTTATCAAAGTTAACGCCTGAAATACTTTTAGAGATTTTCAGATATAGATAACTTACTATTAATAACATAGCGTGGATTGTAAGCAAATGTAAGGAGACCAAAAACTCCATCCTTAGGTACCTCCAAAGTTATTTCATTTACACTGGAAAAAACTGGGGTGGTGAAGTAATCGCAGCATTGTTCCAACACCTTTAAGAGATTAAAGTAGCATTGCTTTTTTTAAATTAAGAACTTCTCTGGAAACATAAAAGGTAACAGGAGTTCCACTTGTGTCTGTTGTGTGCAATATCATGTTTGTAAACTCATCCCTTCTTTCGAAGCTCGCATCTCCAAGTAACCTCGTAGAGTACCAGAAAAAATGACATGTGAATTCAATCTTAATGTATTCAGTTTCAGCCATGTCAATTTGTTTCTGCAGAAAACGCGTTGAATATCCAGAATCTCTAGTAAAAATAAATTTGTGACGAGCTGTTCGGACAATTCCTCCTTTTTTGATAGTGTGCACGATTTTTGCATACATGAACCAAAAACCTTCCTGGACCTCAACTTTTGTTGAGCACATATTATTTTGCAAGGTGTGAGTAATAACGACCGATCTAAAAAACAAAAGTCATAATTTTAACAGGATTTGCATATCTACATTTCTGGGTGTGCCCCATGACAATAAGTCAAGTCATGAACTAATTGTGAATGTTGATTTTCAACAATGTCTGCACGCAAAAATTCGCTGGTATACGTTTCATTTATGTTGTCGCAACTGTGAGTCATATCCCTGAGAGTATCTTGAGATAACAGACGAAAATCCGTTTTCCACATTTCCGCTTGGTATATTTTCCTTTCCGCAGAAATGAGAACTGTTAAAAATATCTGCAACAAACCAGTTTATAAACATGCAACACTTAAGGTTAGAGGATTTTAAGAACAACATCCTTACCGATTTGACCACGAGCTCAGGAAAATTTTGAAGGAGCTGAACAGAATCTGGTCTCGAGATTTTCTCAGTGAAGAGCAGGAAATTGCCACATTCAGTAAGACAGTTGTCAGCCTCAAATTTAACGCAAAGTTTCATTAATTCCTTGATTCTTTCTCCATCAAAAGCAAAATCGGTGTGAAGGCATGCCAACTTAACAAACTGTTCGGTCGGTTCGTAGAGAGTATCCAATTCGTAAACTTGGTTATCGAGTGATTCACGGAACAAATTGTGAAAATATTTGGAGCGACGGGCTAATATCTGAAAACTTTAAAAAAAAGTGAAGTAGGTCTTTCAGCGGATTGAAAGTTTATTTTAGGTCATTAAAAAAACAATTGACTTTTGTGTTTTTTAGAATTAAATCAAAAACAGTAATGTACTTTCAGAAACACTTACCAGCTTGTTCACTGGTATTATGATTGATTCAACCCGCAAAAAAGCGTTGACCCGAGTGGTTAGAACACCTGGAATCACATTCTCAAATGGGCGGCAGATGTTGACTGGTTTGAAGCGGAACTTGAAACTCAGATGAAGTGGTCCACTTTTGATGTTGTTTGGAGTCTCGATAGTAACTGGAGGCATAAACGAGGCAACTAAGCGCACATGCTTCTCGATATAGTCGGCATCGATCTCGATCTCGACAAGCAGATTAAAAAACCAGCAATGCTGCGATCCGAGAGGAGAGCTGATAACTAAACGGTCTCCACGTTCCGGACGTTGCAGGATATAGTTGAGCTGACTAAAAAGGTGTTTTTATAGTTGAATACAGAAAAATAACAAAAGCGTACATTGGGAGGTTTTCGATGTATACCACAGGAGCAACAAATCGCATCGGTTTTGCAGGAATTACATTTTGTTTTCCGTTGAATACTTCACAAGCAAGAAAGCCGTCCTCATCCATCTCGTATGCGAAATGAGTCACTTGTTCATCAATAATGTCTTGCAACATTTTTCAGCTTTGAAAAATCAATTTTAGGTATTTTGACACAATTGAGGATGAGGAAGGCTTGACTGAGAACATTTACAATATAAGAAAGGTAAAACAGATAAATTAAAGAGACGGGAAATTGCGGAAACGTACAAAACAGGCGGAATGACAGAAAAGCACTGGATGAATTTTAAAGAATATATCTCAAAACAAACATCAGTTTATACGAGAAAAGTGCAAGAAAAATGAAAAAACATAGTGATAAGAAAAGAACGAATGAAAGCGTTGTCACAAGAGGCGGCAATGCAAGCGCGCTCTACTGCACAAATTTGAAATTTCGTCCTGTTTCATGAGGGATTCGGACAAGTTTCGCAATTGTTTTGACTTGTTTTTTCAAGGTCAAACTGCTATTGCTTTGATAACAAAAAGAGAATTCGTGAAGAGTGCGAGAGGTTGTCGTCCGTTGGTTGTCACCAAGGCGACCCACTCCACACAGCGCTCCTTTTTTCAGATTTCTTCGGACAGCTGTCGTCCTAACACACATGGTGCGTCTCTTCATATCCAACGAAATTTTGTCGAATGCGGGCGGCCCTTGCGCGTGAGTTCAGAAGAAAGCTGTTAAGGGCGAAAATCGATGGGACAGAGTGCGCTGATTTGTGAATTGTTCTAGTAGGGGCGCACTCACAGAAATTGAGGCGGGCGAATGAGTGAGAGCGCTCACCGCTCATTTTTTAATGTGTCCCATTAAATCTATTTTGCACTTGTATAAGGCAGGCGAGTAATCTGTGGAGAGGGGAAAAGAAAGAGAATAAGGAAAAAAGAAAGGAAAGATGACATGAAGATGAAAGCGTAGGTATTAAAAAATGAAACAACTTTTCGTAAAAAGAGATTGAATCACACTGATAGAAAGTTGAATGATTTACTTTAAAACATTACAAAAACGCCCACATCAAGAAAAATCAAAATTCGAACATAGAAAATGAATCAGTCAGCTCTCAAGAGAAAATGAGAAAACTGAAAAGAATACAAAGAATAATGACAATTTTTGCGTGCAACGAGGAATTGTGCTACATGAGATAGAGTCAGAATGACACGAGTAGGACCAAAAAGAAAAAAGACACAAAAGGAAAGTTTTTGAGTAATACGTTGTACATATTATGGATGATTTACACTGTAAGATCGTCAATTTGTCTATATCCCATTCCGGCCTCTTGAACCACGAACGCGTTCATAAAAATTAATTTCTCTGCCTTTGGTGAAGTGGATGTGCTGCTCCTGAAACACTTTTCTCTTTGAACAATTAAAAAAAAACAAAGTAGCTTAGGGCTCTTGCTATGCATCAAAAATTTCTAAATGGTTTTTAAACACAACTTGTTATATCTGTTTTTCTAATAAAAAATACGATTAAATAATTTGAAAATCAAAAAACTAGGACAATCATCACTCATGAAAAGTTTTGGTTCGCGACAAGATTTTGAATTCACTCACGACTTCATCGGCAAACTCGTTTGGGTACAGTCTCTTTGCAGCGTTTCGAATAGTTTCAGATATTAGCCGCCCATGGTAATAGTCTTCCAATCTTCCGAGCTGTCCACTCATTTCGAAAAAAGAGCTTGTTTTCAAAAAAAGCATAAAATTATTGTCTGAACACATTTTCTTAAATTTTATTTCAAGAGCAAAACAAACCAGTAATCAAAATTTGTGGATTGTAGGCCAAGATTAGGAATGTTTGAACAATGGAAACTGGGATTTCGTTCAAATGAACCTCATTCGAACTGTCATGGTTCCAGTTCTGGCTAAGCAAAGAATTAAAAAATCCTGATGATTGCTCCAGAACCTTCAACGTGTGCACAGTCATTATTAGCGTTTTATGTGAACTCTTACCTCTTTTGTAGCATAAAATGTGCTGCTGACAATCATTTGTTTTCTATTGATGTAGCTGATAATCAATTTCATATTTGAATGTTTGTTCTTCACTTTGAAGTTGATGATCCATTTTTTTTTCATTTTGTTGAGATGAACTTTTGCAGCTTTAAATTTCAAAGTTACGTTAATTAATGGTTGATTGACCCATAAATCAACATATTGAATTATTTGGGTTCCTGATTCTCTAGTTGCCAGGATATCCCCAGAAAAATAACCGGGGGTTAGATCATGTTTGTATTTGTCATAATGCAGGGTTTTGCCTTTATATATAATATGAACAAACCACGGACTCTTCTCTTCTGAGGAAATAGTGGTAAGCACATAACAGCCTTCAAACTCGTACTGAATTTTTAGTTTTCTAAAAAAAAAGCAAATGTTGCTACTGTTATCTTTGAGTTTATCGTACAGTGTTCCTTGTTCACCTGTTCCAGTTGCTTTTAAGTTAACGTAGTGACACCAACTACCGCTTTCTACTTGAGATTGCGTAAGAACTTGATTAGCAATGTGCTGCGGGGTTACTTCTGTATTTTGTATTTCAACAACTGTAGACTTTATATTTTGGAGTTGGTGCAAATTCGCACTCTCCTCCAGAACAAAATGGTTTTTAACACATATTGACCCAGCATAGGAGACAATGCTTTTCTGAAAATATGTCTGTCCCAAAACTGTAAACATTTTGAACAAACCACAAATTTTGTCAGAGTAGGGTGTTTCATGAGGATACTAGCAGCTTGAAGTCTTGGTACATGCTCAGTTCGAAGCAGATTCTCGGCACATTCTAGCAAGCATTGCTCAGCACAAAATTTTGCACAGCAGTCCATCAAATCAGATACGTCCTGTGGATGCCTAGGAAAACGGAACTCTGGTTTGAGGCACATAAGGTTCACGAATCGCTCGAAAGCTGCGATATCTTCCACTTCCAGTTCAAATTTATCTTTTCCCGGGTTAGAAACGAACATCGTATGGAAATATTCGGAGCGAAGACCAAGAAGCTGCAATAATATTTATCAGGAAAAAAAGCACTCAAATGTTTAGCAACATCAAAGAATTTTAAAAACGAATGTGTTCACAGTTGCAAAGAGATTAGTTATCTATCATTTCTTTAGTGAAACATTAAAAAAATCTAACTCACATTCCGATTGACAGAAATTTTCTTCTCTGCGTTTTCATCTGTTACAGATAACATAGTATTAATGGGAATTGAGTACAGTTGAATCTGTTTTTGGAATGGCAACCGAACTTTGATAAGTTTAAGATAAAAGCTAGATTGTATTACAAAACTCGGCCCCTTCTCCTTGGAATTAGTTTCTTTTATTTCGTATTTAGTCGCAAAGTAGTCTCTACTTTTGAATGGATCCAATCGTTTCGACAGTGGTGGGTCTGGTAAATGCTCTAAATTTGTTCCACACAACAACTGCATTGACCAATTGCTCGCTCCGCCAAGAGAACAACGTATCACCACTCCTGAGACGTTGAGATTAACACTGAATTTTCTGAAAAAAAAATTTATAAGATTACTTTTTTGAGTTCCACTAACAAAGAAAAATGCTCAAAGTGAACTAATTCAGTGTAAATACCAGTTGGTCTTTCTGAGTTACTTTTTGGCAGGATACATGTGACTCTATACAACGAATAGCCTTTGATAGCAGGCTCAATACTTATTCCACTTCCTTCCATGTTGATGATCTTTCAATAGCTAATGAAGATAAATGCACAAAGCTGGAATTTTAATGACCTTATACATTATTTATTTTACACATTTGGGCTGATTTTCAGCTAGGAATAAGAACCAGTTGGAAAACCCACACAGACAGGTTGACAAACGCAAGAGAGAGAGCGAAAGAGAGCGTAGAAATTAGAAAAGCAAAGATTCAAAATAAAATTTCGAAAGAAAATTTTGTGAACTTGCGTTATTGCTGGCAATAAGGTCAACTGATCATCGACCCCCTTGCTCGCTTTAATCAGATATCAACATGGTGAATGAATTGTCTCAAAATAACTAGTTCAATAAGTCACAATCAGAACAATGTGTTTTCACAGAATAAGATAATATTTTGAAGAATAAACTGCTTTGAATAAAAAAATTAAATTAAACATACGGATCAAAAACAGTTTTTTTTTGAAAATATTTTCAAAGAGGACCGAAGATCTATATGAGAATAATCGATGAGATGAAAAAAGTTAATAAGCAGTAAGAAAAAACGTTTAAAAAAAAAACAGTGATTCTGGGATAAATGAGAAATCACTAATAAAATTAACAGTTTCAAAAAATAAAACAACAACAAGAATAATCAAAGTATGACAAAACAAAAATGAATCAGAGCATGTTCTAGAAGATATATGAACAGAAGAGGAAAATAGTGAGAGAAACAGAAAATGTATAAATGCGTTGTTTTGAACTTGGTCAGCTGGTCAGATAGCGTGCATAGCAACAAAAAACTTTTCGGATAAATATTTTGGTTTGTAACGCTGGAGTACTCAGCGGACTAATGCAACGTTTCAAAATAAGACGGGAAAACACGGAGAAGGTGAAGAAGATCCGGAGAGGATGGTAACTCGGTGGTCTTCTCTACTAAAGCGGGGTGAGAACCAGAAAGAGACAACGGAAAGGGACGATAACCAAGGGACGCGCGGATAGAGGGGATGCAGGAGAAGAGCAATACACACGAACACAGAGAGAGAAGGTTGGAAGGTTTATTAGAGAGAATGAAGAGAAAGAGTCATGAAAATCGCCGGTAACCGTAGAAACCGTCCGAACCAGGTCGGTGAGAAGCAATCTGAAGAGGGGGATTAAAGGGAGGAGCCGTCCGGTCGTGTGGCGAAGCGCGGTAATTCAAATATTGCTGCGCTGCAGCTTGTTGTGTATGAATTGTAGAGAGTAATTGGAGAGTTTGTGAGTTGTAAGACAAGTGAACTCGGCCGATAATGGCAACGAAGTACCATTTATCGACAGAAGGCTCCAAAATCAATTCCAATCCAAAACGTAGCATTTAATAAAAACTTAAACTGGGAAATGACAACAAAACTATTGAACTTTGAAAATCAAAAAAAAAGTTAAAAGGTTCATTAGAAAACTCATTGTAAGTAACTATATTCTTCAATAGAATTAGTATCGATTTTGAACATAACAACGTCAACTTTATAGTTTTTAACAAACGATAGACTACTTCATTTTACTTTTTTTCTTAACACATGTTGCAACAACTCCTTCCTAACTTCTATCTGCAACAAAGCAACAATGGCTCCCAAAACTCGGCAATCTCTCGTTCGTTTTCCGCGTGTTTCCGACATTCGTGATTAGAATAAACATCGAACTGAAAAATAACATCTGAAACAGCCACATGCACTTTTCAAACTGACTTTGAGTTGATCGAACACTACCGCGAACTGCTTGTTTGCTTCCTTCCTAATTTTCTCCGAAATGAGCTGTCCTCTATAGTAGTCCTCCAATCTAGCCAGCATGCGCGAGCATTCGAAGTAATTTGCACATGTCAAAAGATTCAAGAAGTTTGAGTCTGTAAAATACGAACTTCATGAAGCAATATAAAGTTGAAGGAAACGAACCATTGATGGCAAGATTTGGACGTTGCGCCATCATCCAGAAGTACTCAAACATCTCAGGCGTGGTGGTTGTCAAACGAACTTCTTTATCGTCGCCGTTTCTCCAACGGGCAGAAAGCAAGGAGCTGAAGAAGTCCGAGGATTGCATGATAACCTTAAAATGGTTCGAATTAATAGTTGTTTCTCTAGTAGAATAACCCACCTCTTTGAGAACGTTGAATGCTGTCTCAGTAATTTCTCCATTCTTCTTTCGGTTCACGACCGTCACACGGAAGTTATAGAGCTCCACAGGCTGGAAATCGATGAAAAGCGAATCAATGTCGTTTAAGAAAGCACGTTTGATGAAGACTTGAATGACCACTTTTGATATCTCATGGAGGATCATGTGATTATTCACCACATACTTTGTGATGCCTGTCTCCGGTGTAGCCAGCAAGCGCTCCTCGAAACGTTCCAAGGTGCTTGTGTTCTTTTTGTGAATGGTGAAAATGATCTCCGCATCGACAAACCAAGGGTTCAAACTGTCGGACGTAATGGTGGTTAGAATCTTATTGTCTGTGTATTCATGTGCAATAGTCACATCCCTGGAAAAAATACGATTCATTATAAGTTACATGAAATGGAATAAAGTTGACTTACCATCTGTACACGCGGTTTCCTTCGCTCGTATTCAAGGTGCGCTTTGCATTCAACAGGTGATTGGAGCGTTGAATTTCATCGGCAGTCCAAGTTACGGCTGGAAAGCGAACACTGACGTTGTTTGTCACTGAATTCATCAAGTCAATGCTACGAGAAGAGATCTTGCGGAAGTCCGTCGGCCAAAGTGTGACATTGTCACGGGAGATCTCGGAGTTAACAATCTTTGTCATGTTGAACTGCAATTTTCGAGAATGCGTTAAACTCAAGGTTATCATGAGCAAGATTTTGATAATCTAGTGAGAAACGGCGTGTTGCAGAAGAAAAAAAATAAATTTTGCGCACTGGTATCTCACTGAGTAATGCCCCCTCCCTCAAATCGTCGCATGGATTGGTGGGTTTCGCATCGCATACGACCGTGCTCATGTCTTCTTGGTTCTACCCCATTCAGGCAACAGCGTGAAACTGTATGTGAATGATTTTGGCTACAAATTTCCGGTTTTGATGATATTTCCCAAAAGATCGGTGAAGAAGTTCAGTGTCATTGTTTTGTATGACTGCTATTGCGCAACTTTAGAGTAGTAAAGGGTACACCTGTTGTATTGCGTAATTATTTTTCTGTCGTTCGGGAGCAAGTGAGATGGCAGGAGATGGTACACGCGTGCAGAGCAGAGAGTAAGGCATGGAAAACGAGTAGCGAGATGGCTACGCTCATATCCATTACACATGTTTTAACTCACCATAAGATGATCCAAATTTTCAAATTGCTCAAGGCAAAGACAAGCGTCAATATTGGACACCCTCTCGGATCGCATCAGGAAGTTAACGCATTCTGCCATACATTGATCGGCACTAAACTGTTCGCATGTGTTCATCAGTGCCGCAATCTTGGTTTCGTCAAATTCGAAACTTGGATCAAAGCAAGCAAGTTTGAGGAATTCCTGCAAATCCTCTGCTTCGTGGTTTTCTATTTCGTATCTGGATTGCATGGGGTTTCCGAAGAACATTGCTGCGAAGGTCTTTGAGCGGTTCGCGAGAAGCTGAAGGAAAAAATGATTCTGCCAAGAAAATTACCTTTTAGAAACATACAATTCTGTTGAAGGGAATGTGGCTCCCCTTAACGATGAACTCGGCATCATCTGGCACGTTGGTTGTTGTTGGGAAAGCTTTAGTTGGTGTGGTTACGATGTTCACCAGTTTCAATCGAAACTTGTAGGTGAGACATTCTTCCTTTCCGATAATGGTGTGCTTTACAGAACATTTGAATTTTGGCTCATTGAAGTATGGAGACAATCCAACAACTTGCTCGGCTGTCGAAGATCTAAAGATCAAAGTGCAAAACCAGTATGCGGATCCCCCAAGAAGACAGCGCACGGAGATGAAGTCGCTTTCTCTCCGCGTATACTTCACCTGGCTGTAATATTAAACTTTGTTCGAATCTGGGAAAATGAAGACAAACTTACAGAGGAATGTCCGCATAGTAGATCACTGGCGCAGTGTACTGCGCATTTTTATTGGCGCCGTTGTGTTCGTGGTCGTTTAGCATTTGACAGTTCAAATAGTCTTCCGAGTCCATACTCGTCGTGAACATTGTTCTCGTCATTAGTTTCTTTTGATGAGCAGTTAAACCTATGCGGTAATTTTAAGAATTAAAACGATAAGTTATGTGTGCTGACGGAGAGGTGTTAGTTGGGGCAATAAGCGATACAAATGAGCAGTAAGGTGATCTGGTGGCAGATTGACCTCATAAACCGTTCGGAGTCTTCTTGCCCCGCCTTCTGGTGACTGTTACGGTGCACGCAATAACAGTAGGGGCAATAAAAAATGTAATCGGATACGGTACAGGATGAGCTGCTCTAGATGATCGACACTCGGTTACACACTCGGAAACTGTCACTTCTCGATTAAGACAAAAAGCGATGCGGTGATACTACAATACAAAACGAGAAAAGCAGTTTAAAAATGGAACGTTCAGGGGAAATGTAACAAACGAAGAGATAGAATGAACAAATTACCCGGTGAGGCCCTGTTATAATTCGAAAATGTTGCGTCGAGTTCCCTTTTTTGTGGCGATCAACATAACCAATTATTCTTCCAAAGTGCTCATAAACCATGGGAATGTGTGAAGCAAACTATGGGCAACCTTTACCTTTTTTTCACAAAATTTCCGGACACTGGTGCGAGCGACATTGCATCATCGGCGACAATACCTCCATATCGTAACTCTAAATGAGAAAATAAGAACAAAGTGCGGAATATTTGATGCTTGGAAACGAACTCTTTTTTCAGAATTAATAATGCATAGAAATGTTTCGCTGATGAGGAAAAGAAACTTGGAATGAAGGGAAATGACGACCTCAGTGCGTTGTGCCTTGGTTGTTTAGTTGCATGAGAAAACGGGTGAGAAAGAGATCAAGTCTTTCTGCCCGTCGTTTTGGATTTGACATTTGCTAACATGTTGTTCTGATACTCATTCCTCGAAACGAAATAAGATAATTATATATAGAGAAAAATGCTTCTCTCTGACTCGATCTGCGCAAAGCCGCACATTTCGTTTCGTTTTTTCGTCCCAAATTAAGCCTGGGTAGTATTAGTACGTTATTCCCATTTCTATTCTTGCTCTTCTGTTCTCCGTCTTGTTATTTGGTCCAAATGGAAGCTCTCGAGTCGAAACTAAACGAGAATAGCGTGCGCCCTGAACTTTTTTCTCTTTTTTTCTCATTATCTTCTTTTTTTGGCTCATTGATTTGGCCGTTGATACCACCTGTTTTCCAAATGAAATTCAATAACTTCATCATGATTTCATAAAAAAGCTAATCCGATATATTCGTATGAATACAAAAAAAAACGACAAAGCGAATTCTGTTTTTTCCAAGTCACCGTAGCAAGGAATGTTCACGTATTCTGTTTTTCCACTTGAGAATGTTGCTCTGGTACTAGCTTATTTGAATATTCCACCCACTCCCCCGCCTTCATTTCGTATATATTCCCCCCGCGTTACTCTCTGCAAATTGATAGAATAATAACATCTGCCCAGGTGAGCAGACAGCGGATATCCGTCGTTCTTGTAACTCATTACTTTATCTTTTATTCTTATTATCAGTCGTCTGCCGGCTAGTAATCCATTTCTGTTGAACACCTCATTCAGTCTGTTACGTCTTCAATTGAGAATTGTTAGTGTTTTTTATTCACTTCTTTCAGATGGTAAGCTGGCTAACAACTCGCGAAGAGGAAACACTTTGCTGGGCTCTCTACGATTGCATTTCGGTAATTTTGTACAGATTGAAAATTCAATTATTATTTTTTCTTCAGTATGACAGACAGCAAGCGGCACGTATAATTGATGCAATGGTGGATCAACTAGGAAACTCCCACGTAAGTAAGAATTTCTATGGAATAGATAGACTATTCAATGTATTCACTTTTCTTAGCTCACCGTCGACTACAAAATCTATCTGTCTCGGCGCGTCGCAGTGGCCCGTCGCAAGTGGTACCGAGAGACTGTCCTGGACATCGAAGACTTCTCTCTCACTAAACTCTTGGTAAGCAGACAACTTTATGACCTAGTCCACATGTTCTCTCTCAGCGCATTGCCACTGCGACCCGTCGATGGAGCGAGATGTTGTCGGAGCTGTTTGTCACCAACGCTCGAATGATTCGCGACAGAATGTCACGCATCCGAGAGATCAACTACCACCGAAATCGGCAACGCTGGTGTCTTTGAGCAAGAATTGTGATAAAAACGTCTCATATCGCATGAAATGTTCGATTTGTATTTTTTTCTTGCAGTTCAGCTTGTAATGTTCAAATATACATACCTTCTACTGTTCGAAAAAAATGATTTTGCATTGTGGTTTCCTTTCTTGTTGAGAAGCGCTTCATTGCGAAAATGAATCAAAAACATCGCTTCTGCCCAATTTCCGACAGAAAACTTTTCGCTCAACGTAGAAAATTTATGAAGAATACGACACAGACTGCTCTGTTGTCGTAATGCGCTGGCAATAACAACAAAGTGCTTTTCTGTGAAATTTCATTGCCAGACAGTTTCTTCAAACATTTCCTATCACTTGTCTCACCCACTTTCGAGAAGAGAGAATGTGTCTGTCTTCCGCACGTTTTTTTTTCTTTTGTGTTCCTACCATGACTCCAGGAAACCATTCAATGTCATTTGCTCCATCATTTCTCCCTATTTTTATGAGGTCTGGTTACGAGTCTACCCTTTCTTGCGATGTAACGATGAAATTATTTATTGGGGCAATGGAGCTTCAACTTTTTCGGAGAAGGAGGGAAAATGAAGACTAGATATCGAGAACTGGAAATTGTATCAAATAACGTAGAAAAATTGAGAAGCAGCGTTTTCTGGGGAAGTGGATGGTGTATTCCAAATGTTCAGGAACAATTTAGCAGATCTTTTTTTTGAATGACTGACACGAGTCAACGACAGACAGACAGAGAGAAACGAAGAAATGAGAGAGAGAGAGAGGGGACAGAGTGAGAGTGAGAGAGAGAGACACAGAGAGGGTTCTTAATACAGTCAAAGAGGGGCCACAATGAGGGGCAAGTTATTGGAGTATTTCATTCAGAAAAAGGGGATCGATCGTTATTTTGTTCTCAATTTACTTCCGCCCAGATGGCATGAAATGGAAGTTGTCTCCGCCCTGTGGCGAAGCCATGTATTCCGCCAAAGAGAGTCCCATCGATGCTAAATTTCAACATTTTCACAGGATTACGCAGAATTTCACTTACGGCTTCTCTTGGACTTGAGCAACACAGTTCTGTAGACTCGGGACATCAGTTGATCAATATTGGCGTCCTCAGACTGAAAAATTATTTTCGAAATGATCGAAGGGAACTATTACATACCCCATCAGCCCAGGCGTAGGCAGCAATGCAGAAAACAGCCAAAAGCAGCCACTTCATCATTTTTGATGTGATTTTACCTGCAAAATCTAGTTTGTCAATATCAACTAGAAATGGGAGAAGAGCAAATCCACGGGTGGTCCGGGGAGTTGAAGAAATGGATGAATGACGTTTTGAGATTGAAAACATGATGTCGTTAGACGGGGCGGAGTCAAAAGATGAATGGAAAAAAACCGGGATGGCTCGGGGAGTCAGTGACGAACAATTCGACTCTTAATTGGGGGCACACAGAAGCACAAAAGTGTCGAAACGGGAAGGAATCTGTTTTTTCTGTCCAACAATGAAAAGAGACGCTCTGACGATTCCGACTGAAATCCATCCGGAAGAATCCGGAAGATTGAGGAAGAAGGAAAAGAGGAAGGGATGCGTCAAGAAAACTCGAAGAAAAGGAAACATCGGCATGAAACCCGAAGAAATGATGTCGGCGACACGAATGAGTCTTTTTGAAAATATCTCTGGGTTTTTATATGAGACACTGACGCATTCCAGCATTGCCACATCGCCATAACGCCACATGTGCCCTTTGTATTCGACCAAAATTTGATTAGGATGTCTATAGGAATCTTGATTATCAAACAAGATTCGAGCCCTCTCTGGCGACGTCTTCAATTGAATTACGCCTTCCACAGTGGGAAAATGAAAATGTAACACACAACCATGCGTATTGTTATTATTATTATTATATGTGATGATGATGATGATCAAGAGGAGGTTGGGTTGACAATCTAATGGTTTCTTCGGGATTTGGGCGGAAGCATAAAGGTCTCACTCTCACTCAAAAACACATACTGTTGAGCATACGAGATTTATATTTCTTTTGACATCTAGTTACGTAGATCTTGACATCAGAACCCTTGCCGTCAACAACAATTGTCCTGATTTGCTATCATTTGACGTTTTCAAGTAGTTTGATCTTACGTGACTTTTTTTATTTCCTTATCCAATTCTGAAGATCTAAAAGTATTCTGGTCTGAAACAGAAGAAGAATACAAAGTGGCCAAAGAAACAATTAAAAAACAGACTGAAAAAAGAGGAACTTGAAAGAAAAATGTCTGTCTCGACCCGGCTCAAGTTTCAAACAGCATAGAACAGAGCTGTTCCAGTCATCGAACTAGAAGCGAAACTTCTGGAATGACACTGGCACGGATGTTGTTTCTTTTCATTAGTATGATGTGAATAGTCATTAAATAGTGATGAGTTTCATCTGCAAAATACATTTCAGAAATAAGAAAGGTTTGCAGAATTCAATTCGCTATAGTGTAAATTGAAGAAGAATAAGTCTCCAACTGTCACGTACTGAACCGAGTTGAGGAGAAGGAGGATGTTGAATTCCGAATGTGCACAAAATGGAATGGAATGACGTTTTGACTTACTTCCTATTCGAAATGTCAACTGTTGTTATGTATTCATGTTTGTCAAATCGCCGACCGCCTACTTTTTGAAACAAATCACTTCCTTATTTTCTATTTTGCAGTGGATGCACGTAAAGGAAGAGGATTTTAATTGTTTTGTTGATGCTTTGAAAAAAGGAAGGAAAAGGAAGAAAAAGGGGAATCAAGGTCAATCTAGAAGAAAAAATTAGAAAAAAAACGTGGTGGTTAGTTAGAGAGGACGAGCTTAGAAAAAGAGTGATTACCTAAAAGTAGGTCGTCAAATTAAGCGGACTCTCTAGTTCTCAATTTTCTATCTTCACCTGAATGGAAACAAAAAAAACGGGGACAACGGCTACTGTTTTTTGTTCGGTTCCTTGAAATATGTAGTGAAATATGCACTCTCTAGGAGAAGCACATGAAACTGCTGAGAGTCAGGAATTATTCATTTCCTGCCCACTAATTATCAGATGACTCGATTTCACAAAAACTTTTATCAAAATGAATTGCTAAAATGGACAGAGAAGACAATCAAAAAGAAAAGAAAACGGGGGAAATTTCACAGATCATGATGGTCGTCGATGGTGATGGTTTTGGTTGGCCGGATGACACGATACGTCTAATAGGTTGGAAGCAAAAGGGTTTCATCGGTAGGGACATAGCTCCTTGTCATTGTGACTCTGAAATCGAAACCGTCAAGTTAAATGTAATTTTGTTTAGTTTTCCTCACTTGATTACAGTAGAAATTGCGGAACGACTTGTGCGAGTTCCACTGTTCCATTTCAGCGGAACATAGTCCTTCTAAAACGCATGGAATCTTCTCCATACGTGTGAATTCGAAGAGTAGTCCGCGCGCCTGGAAAAGATTGGGATTGGTTTGCATGGCTGATAATTATGTATGTACGCCCTTCCTACGCCCACGGAAAAGAAAACAACTCGGACGAGAAAAAAAAGAGTATAATTACACGTACTTTTTGAAGCACAAGCTGGGCATCCATGTGGTTTGCAAGTGAAGCAAAGAAGAGGAGGATCTCATCGTGTGGAAGATCCTGCGTCATGACGTCTTTTCCGTAAATTGAGACAATCGCGACGCAAACGAACAAATGAAAATAGTTGGTGCGGTAGTGAGCCCAGCAACACTCCCAAATGTGGAGTGCATGGTTTTCCGGGAACTCTCTTTTGAAACAAAGAAGGATCCAGCGATGTACAAACATCAACTGCATCGCATCCGGTCTTTGAGCTACCAAATGCTCGTAGAAATCCGGTACAAACAGTTTCAACATGTTTCTAAGATACGCTAGATTTGTTTCCATTAGATTTTCATTTCCCTGTGGAGTTGAGGAAAAAACAGTTTGTTGCATGAAATTCTTAAAACAGAAGTATGAATCTACTTCGTCCCTGAAAATGAGAATTCGCATTAAAAAAGAAACTAAACCCCGCAATTTTCTTACTTCAATGTGCTTAGAAGCGGTGCTAGTAAATCCGACATTCCCTGAATGTAATTGATTTCCGGATACATAACAGCATAGTTAAGTAGTATGTTTCTGAAAGAAAGCTGATTGGTTTTCCAATATTCCACCTGCCCTACTTCATGATGTCTATGTTTGGATTATGGTCTCCGTAGAAGAATGGGTTCTTTCTATCCGTGCGGACGACATCTTTCATGATTGAATTTTCAATAGAAATCCAACGAGAAGGTGCGCTTTCGGTTACCCGATAGCGCTTCTTGCGAATGTTTTGATACTCGAGGAACAAGTCGTTTTTGATGTTCTCCCTTTGATCGGCAGATGATTCCCATGGGTAGACTCTCAGCAGGAATGGCCAAATCTTCTCCCTCATGTCCACATCCATCGATGCAAAGAAAATGTGCTAAATGAAAGCCGATGTTTTGTTTTTCAAAACTCTAAGTACCTTTCTGACAGTTCCACTGTCCACTATATTTCCTAGTTTATTCTCATAACTTCTCCAAGTAAGGAGAGTAATTTTTTCATACAGCCCCTCTTCGGGATCCTTTTCCAACTTTGTGACTGCTGGCTGGCAAATTATCAACTGTTTGTCTGCCATTGGAGATGGTGATCCCTGGAATTAATGGAACGTTTTATAATTGCCTTCATGAAACTAATAATTACTTCTTGCACACTTCGGGCTTTTATAGCTGACCATTGCTCAAAGATGTATGCTAGCTTGTCCAGTCCACCGTGATGGAAATGGAGGATCTAAAAAATGACAAATGTGAAAAGGATAAAGGGCGGAAAAGATCAAAAGAATATGAAAGACAAATGGAGAGGACCTTGTAATGGGAGTCAAGAGTCGCGATGACTAATTGGCCTGATGTGCATTCGGGATTTGAGTAAAACACACGCATGCTGCGCATCTTTCCTAAAATCCGGAAATGGGTTTTGGTTTTGCTTCCAAAGTGACATCAATACCTAGATTAACCGAGAACAAACAAGTGTTGCTTCCAGGAGCCTTCTTTCGTCCTCGGGATTGCTCATCTATATCCATAGCCTTGGTGTCAGTGAGCATCAAATCATGCTCCAAAGCAAACTGCTCCGGCGTTTTGTCAAACATTTGGGTGGACTCTAAGATTTTTTCCAAACCAGGTCCAGTCGGTTCAGGTTTTGGTTCTATACTTCAAATGTTGAAATGTCCAACCTAGAGACTCACCAGCTTCCTCATCTTCGTCATCCGAACTCAATTCTTTCTCGGACATCTCATCGGCACAAGAAGTTGACAGAGAGGATTGCGAATGTCTATCGTGGTCGATTTTATCATTTGCATGCATCTCATCTTTATCATGTTTTATTGGTGTGTGCGGGATGACATTGATGGATGGAACGCCGAGAGCGTCATTGAAACTGTGGTCCTCATCGTTACACTGAATTGAAAAGATTTGCAAAAAGCAGTTCTTCAAACAAAAACCTTGGAATACGGTACGAGGGTGGTTGGTCGCTTCACCTGTTTTACCGCAGTAGCAGTTCCGCATTCTTCAACTTGAATGTCAAGAGAAACACTCTGCAAAATGCATTTCTTTCATTTTCTTTGCGCATCTCACACAACTACTCACACTTTCTTCATCAGATCCTGGCACCGCGATTTTAACCTCACCAGCTGACTTTTGCTGCAGGGCAGCTTCTGCCTAAAATATTCATGAATTCATCTCTCTGTCTAGTCTTTTTCACTGGATACCTCTTCACGGTTTTGTTTTCCACGCGGGGACACGCTACGAATACTGGAAAAAGGGGAGGATAAAATATGGAAAACAACAGGCATGAATATATATGTATATTTATATGTAACCAAAACCAAAATAAATTACATCCAATAAACAAACGTTGCTCTTTTCTCCAGTGGGTTCTCTCTTTCTTTCTCTATTTTCAGAACAAACTAACCTAGCTGGGTTTTTCTGCAGCGTGAGGTTTGGAAGCCACTGAAGGATCAAAGTGAGTCCCATGGCTTCATCACACTGACAATGAACTGTTAGGTATCCCGGGCAATGCGCTTCATCTTCCCCCTGAATGCATGTTCAGTCATCACAAAAATTTGAGGAAGTTGGAAGTTTGCTTACCGCTTTGGCATCGGTTTCGTGAACACACACATTATTTTTAGAATAAACAACGTCTCCATCGCGACCCAAGAAAAACGAGTTCACGCCTGGAATGAGCGTGTTCGTCAATGTGGAAATAATGGTATGGTTACTATACTCACCTCGTATTCCATTAAGAGCATCATGAGCTTTTTTGAAAAACTCCGAGAAGGCGCTCATTCAGAATGCAATGCTGGGGGAGAGGAGACTAGACCGATGTATGTTGGTGGTGGCTATCTAGAAAAAGAAGATGGGATAATTTTATATGTATCTATCGGGAGCAATTATTTTTGGAAAGGGGGGAGGCCAGTGGTGGAGAGAAGGGAGAAGAAACAAAACGGGCGGGCGAAGAGAAATTGAAGTTGAATAAGAGCAAAATTTTAGTAGCTTAAAGGAAAATAGGCGGAGCTTGAAGACGTTGCACCTGCTATTTCCAAAGAGAAGATGAGAGAGGCAGTGAGAAGAATGAGAAGGGTGCGCAAAGAGGCGCCTTCATCAAGGGGTGAGATATCCATCATTTTGGTGCGGGGAGCACTTCAAAAAGCAACTTTTATTTATGAGAACGAGTGCGAATCGTCGTCTTCCTTTCCTCTTCCTCCTCTTCTCTTTTGGTAATGCAATTGCAAAAACGGGAGAGGAAGAGGTCAGAGAAAATAGTGTCAGCGAGCCAGAAACGATGAAAAGAGTAAGTGTGAGGAGGACGCGCTCGCACACCGAAACTTGTTGGTCTGCTGCCGGGGGCGCCTTGATGCCAGGGGCGGCGACAAGAAGAAAAAGAGAGGGCACGGAGGCGGGAAACAACAATTTTCACGAAACAAAGAGTAACAATACGCAAATGAGGGGTAATGAAGGAGGAAAATGGACGACGGACGAGCCGGAGACGCCCAATCGATAGCTAAGAGCTCATTCGTACGCCAAAACGGCATTACATTGCATTGGAGGGCGTCGTCGTTGGAGGGAAAGACGGGAATATCCTTTGGTCTTGGGCGGTATCCTCTGGTTAGGGAAGCTATCCCATTCAGATAACTAAATGGCTCGTCTGGTTAAGTGCTACTAGAAAGAACAACATGCAGTGCACTGCATAATTCGATTTCTGTCATCTCAAAAATAAGCTCAAGGCTAAAACCAAGCTTTAGCTAAAAACCAAGAAATATATGCCGAAGCTTGTTTTCTCAGAGGTCTAACATAAGGTCAGAAAGATTTTAATCTTTAAATTTATTTTTTCCTTTTCACGCCCGTCTTCCACGGAAGAGATGCAAGAAAGAAAAAATGAGATATGTACTGCCAAAAGTTGCCGAATGTTGTCGATAAACAAAACAATTAGTCGGATTGAAACAATTAGTCTTTCAGCGTTTTCCTTCCTCTCTCACATTTACATTATAAAAGAACCATTGGTACTTTTTTCAGAAGAAAATTTCTTTTTTCCTACATCACGTTTCTTTGCGCAGAAAACGAAAAAAAAAAGCATAGAGCAAACACGGGAGGAAGAGTGCAAGGAATCCTTGTCTATAAAGGGTTACTAATCCGATGCGATGCCCGCTAATCCAGACGCCACGATGACTCCTGTGGATATCCGACGGAGGGACTTACTCCGCGCAAATGATGATGACATGTGGGTTTCCGATGGGAAATGTCAGGTATTTCCTTTCATTCCATGGAAATGGAAAATCATATAAAACATATATTATGGTTCTAATGTCCTTGAGATGAGGGACCTTGATATTGCTGGCAGACGTTTCCATGGTAAGGTGAAAGACCAAAATTGTGAAATTAGAATTGAGCAACATTTATTGCGCGAAAGCAAATTTTGACCAGTAAAAATGAGACGAAAACAGCAAAAAATGTGTTGGAGAATATGTACGGAGAATAAGACAATAATCTCGATGAAAATGCATTCGCTCAAATCGAAAAAATGAAGAACAGATGGAGCATAATACTTGCTCATCTCGGACGATACGCCCTACTTAGAAAAAACAACTTTAAAAATACCGAAAAAGGGGCTTGGGAACATCCGCAAGAAAAGGGAAAAGGAGGATTATAGTGGGTGGAAGAAATCAATTAACCGAATCTGATTGGCTCTGCCTGCTGTGGCGGTTGTTGGTCCATTTGTTTGAGTGTTGGTTGCAAGTTTGGAGTGTCGTTCGGACTCACTTTACGATTTGCGCGGCCCATTCGGAATCGTTCGGCGTATGTCTGTGCAAGTGGTGCCATCCATCTGTAATGTTGTCTAAAAGGGCAGGGAGTGATGCTCATTTATCGTGCCTAAGGTGCAGGTGAACTATATGATTAGAAAACAGAAGGTTGTTCTATTTTTTTTGTCACATATTTCACCTGTGTGCTGTTAGATGTTGGATGAACATTTAGGACATATAGAGAGAGACAAGAACACGTAAGCAGTGCGTGTCTGTGAATGCTTTTTGACAATCATTGCGGACTGGACGTTTTGTGAATAAAGAGTGATGTTTTGATTTTTTGCGCTGTGCGCTGTGCGAACGTTCAAAAGCTGATAACATTCTGTAGCAGGTCAACAATAATCTTACTTAGCAGCAGTCTTTCCCTGCTTCCAGCAAAGTTCGTTCGAGATCGAAGTGAACACTTTTGGCAGCCAAGAGCACAGAGCTCCGAGTGTTTGTTCGTAAATTTCGTCCATACTTCCAGTGGTTCCAACTGGTTTCTGCTCACTGATCTTGTTATCATTCTCATTTGGTTTCACCTGAATAACATGTTCAGTGAAGGAAGGGTTAATCTTATTTTCTGGCTCACTGTCATTTTTTCTTGCTTCTCTTCGACTCTTTTGGAAACTGGGAAAAGGGGTGGGAGGGTATTCTGTCCAGTTTGAACCTTTTGCCACCATGGCTGCTCGGTGCTTCCAGAACCAGCAAGAGGCCACCAGCGAGGAATTTTCGGAGTAGTAGTTGTAACAGCTTGTGCTAAAAGTTACACATTCACATTGAAGAATTGTATTTTTTTAGCTTACGTGTAGTTCTTTTCACGGTAGTAGTTGGAGGAACAGTCCAAGTTTGAGTTGTCAGAGTGACCGGTTTCTCAGATGCAGCTGTTGTGGTGATGGGCTCAGGAGTAGTTGTGGTTGTTGTGGTAGTAGATGTAGTTGTCGACGTTGTTGTCGTTGGCTTGGGTGTTGTGGTTGTAGTTGTCGTGGTGGTTGGCTTGGTCGTTGTTGGCGCAGGAGTAGTGGTAGTTGTCGATGTTGTTGGCCGTGGGGTAGTTGTCGTGGTTGTAGAAGTAGTGGTAGTACTAGTTGGCGTTGGAGTTGATGATGTTGGCATGACAGTTGATACCTTTCTCAATGGAAGAGTGGCAAACCCTTGCTGAAACAGAACTATGAGTACGGGGTAGAGATTAGAAAGAAGTGGGAAACCTTTTTATCAATTGGTCTGTATTGGCTTTGACCAACCTGGAAACCTTCTGGGAGACCTAGATCTTTCTTGGAGAAGAATCTGAAATAATTTGTTCTTATTGTTTCTAAGGATAATAAGTAAGTTTTCATACCTGTTATGGAATCCAAATGGAATAGAAATCGGAACGTAGGCTCTTCCCAACTCGGTCATTTTCTCAGCGTCAATCACAATGAGCACTCCTGTAAACAGAACAATTCAATGTTTGCGGTCAACTCTTTTGTCTTTACCTTTGTTTTCAGCAGTATCCAAACCACGAACGAGAAGAACACCTTCATCTTCTTTCTTTGTGTCCGGTTTTTGAACAAACCACGGTTCATGGAGAACAAGAGTGGATTCAGCTCGGAATTCTTGGTTTCGGTTTCCAGCTGGTTCGTCAACATTGATCTTGATGATACTGTTTCCAGAAGCGAATGGATGTTGGACCAAGTATCCCCATTGATATGGCTTCTGTTCGTATCCATGGTTGAACTGTGGGAAGTCAGCAGCGACAGTTTCTTGTGGTACGAGGTAGTTGTACATGACACGTTGTTTTCTGCTGTCAAGAGTGAAGCGAAGAACGCGAGCGGTGCTTGGGTAGAGTTGCTTGGTCAAGAAGTCGGTGTAGAAGTATTTGACGTATGGGTCATGGGAGTCGTAGACAACCTGGAACAAATCGTTTGTGACGTTATAAAAACTATTGTTTACCATATCAGCAACCAAGTTACCATCATCAGCTTCGAATGCGTTCAACTGATGGGTAACAAACATAGATGGGAAGACTTCCAATGGTTTTGAGGTGGTGAACTCAAGAGTCTTCTTGTTGAAAATAAGGAATCTAAAACAACAACTAAATCTTAAAAATGTAAATAGACAAACATACCTCATTGGAACCATATCGTAAAAGTCCATTCCCCACAGTCCTCCCTTTTGAATAGCAGATCTGACATTGTTCAATGGTGGTTCTTTGAATTTGCATGGGTTGATGAGCAGGGAAGTGATTGGGAGAATAATAAAGTTCTCAGTGGACGTGATGGAATGAATGTATCCGGGGAGAAGAGTCTTGTCGCCTGCAAAATGTTCATTTTTCGTTGCTCGGTTTTTTTTTCTAAAGTCCCTTCTTACCAATGTATTCGTCGTTGGTTCCACAAGCGTTCGTGTCCCACACTCCATAGTCATACAATCCAACCACTCGGCGGACTCCATTTGTGTCGACTGTGAAGATTCCCTATAAAAGAAGAAGGGTTTTTTGGTTCACACCTCATTGTGTTTTTGCGGGACCCCGAGTATTTATTGACACGTTACCGTGCTACCAGTGTCCACTCCGCTCGGCTACATTTATTTACCAAGAGGTTTACAAACTGTAACCTGAAGCTCTCTCTCTCTCCGATCGGACAATATTCGCACATTCGGAGAGCAATTTGGGCGGAAAAAATGAAACACTCGAGAGAGTTGTTTTTTGCTCTCCCGGGCACATTTGGCTAATGTTGGTTTAAACGTCGTCATTGAAATCGGCAATTCAACACCAAAATAGGTGGCGAATTAGGTATGGAATTCACTATTCACGTCTTTGTGGCTTAGTTTGTTTGCACTTCAACTTATTCCATTCGTGTGTATTTATTGGGGTCGGTGTGTATGAATGTTGACCCGTTGATAGTTTTGCGCGCCGGGAGCACGCCTACCGTTTGTTCAAGAATTCTGGCTACTGGACAAGACTACTTGTAGGGTCAAATTGGTCAAAATGTGTTCTGGATTGCAACTTTTCTGGAGTTTGATCCCAGAGTAATTGTAAACATAACACCTAACATACAAAACGTGAAACCCAAAGTCCAACATTAAAACTCAATCTCCCATATAATACCAACAAAGAGCAACAAAAACTACGTACTTGGAAGAAGCGCTGCTCCTCAAAATTCATAGCGGAGAAAGATCCCCAGATGGTTCCATCAGCATCATTTCTCTCGTGAATTGCCATGGAAATCGGGATCATTGTGTGTCTCGGAGTCGAGAAAATGTCGTTTTCTTCTTTGAACGGGAAAAGCTTGAACTTTTGAAGGGTTCGAACCTAAAACAAGAGGGAAAATAAGCAAACACTGAACAATAAATTATTTTCAGCAACTCACATCAAATTCATATCCAACCCAATAAGGAGCCTCAGTTCCGGCAATGATGCGGTTTCCGACTTTCCAGAAATCAAGGTTTGGATGGAATCGAGCAGAGTCTGGATTGGCAGGAACTTGTTCCCAACGGGACATGGCAGTCAGATTGTAATCGGACCATCCGGCAAATGGAACACTAGCTTTGCTCATGTTACGGTCATAAAACTCCCAGATCTTGTACGGCCGTGCTGGGTAGTATTGAGCGGAAAAAACGACCTATGCAAGAATATGATGAGAACTCGATAAAACAGGACAATTCGGATACCTGCCCATTGCTGACGTGGAACGATCCAACAGCTCCGATTGCGTCGATCATGTGGTTGAGTTTTTCACCTTCTGGTGCAGATGAGTTACCGTAGGAAGCAGAAAGTTGACAGAGGAAATAACCATCTAAACACTCAGTTCAGATCAGAAATGAATAATCAAAACTTTAAAAAACTACTCACCAAGCCATTTTGGAATGTTTTTGCTGGGACAGTACAGTTCTCTGTACTTGTCTCCGTCCCATGCTTCGGGAAATCCGAGATGGGTCTGATTGAATGATTGTGAAAGTACCGTCGGTACTGACACTAGCAATAGTGCAAGAATTGGTGACATGTGAAGACGAGCAACCTCTGGAATCAGATTTCGAGCCACTGACTATAATGGGTGTCGAACGAGAGGCGGGGAGTAGTAGGAGGAGATCGTCGGGAGTCGCCGCTACTTTGGAATGGGGAGGAGCTGCGCGCACACGGACTGTATACCGTGTGTGGCCGGCGGCTTATCGTTCGTCGAGCGCCATCCGAACGCTGCGCCTCCACACGCAACGCGCATCTTTTAGGAAGCTCTCTCCGCGCGGAGCCATACTATTTTGCTGGCGTCGGGCGGTGACCCAACGTATCAGGAGAGTTCCGCATCTCCGACACACTGAGTTTAAAACCAAAAGCTCCACAAAATACGCTATACACGAACAAAGTGAGGGAAGACGAGGGACGACGTACAAACAGAAACCGTTTCGGGAGGAGGCAAGAAGAGGAAACCCAACAGGGGCCTGACAAAAGTGCGTGTGCTGCAAAAAACGGGGGCAACTAGGGTGAGAATGTCGAACAAAGGGACCTAACTTGCTGGCAAACATTGTGATGCTAGTGTTTTGCAGGATTAAGTGGCCACAGTTCGTTTTCTGCACCAACTTTTTCGGCATTCGACTTCGTTGTCTACTCTTTTTTTTTTGGGATTCACTCTAAATATTTGTTTGCAATTCTATTTTGATTCCATTTCGACCACCCGTATGAGTGATTAAATGAAATAAAAAAGACTGCGAGTCGTGACGACGCGATGGGTTATGGTGATGATATGTGTGAATTGAGTCAGTCAGACAAATTTGACAATGTGAATCACAAATTCAAAAATAGCTGGCTAAAAAAAATAAAGTTTTTTTTAACTACCAGTGGAAACAGTTTGTCACGTTAATTGAATGTTTTTGTTTTATCCTGTTAAAAAAATTGGTTCAAGCTGGCTTTGCAACCTGAAAACGCTAATATGTATTTTCCCAATGAAAGACACTTCCTGCTTTACAATTAGGTCAAAATGTCTTCAAACTCACGTTTCCATTAACACGCATTGAACTTTCAACCCCTGTTTGTTTTTTCACCTCGCTGTTGTTTTATGTTCCGTTTTTCCGTAATTCGAGCTTCGAAACTTTTTGTTTCCTCCTCTTCCTTGAACTTTTCCGACGGCCAATTTGCAACCAACGCATGCATTTTTATCGTTTTCTACATTCCACTTCTCTTCTTTTCCTTTTTCGTGTGTGCTTCCTTTCTGACGTGTGTGATGATGCCCAATTTGTTTGCAAATTGTTTCAGCATCGTCGCTTTTCCCTTTCTTTCTGCATACGAGCAGATATTGCCCTTTCCCTGTTCTTTTTTCATGCCAATTCTTGATTTCGAAACTAAACTCGATCTCGAACTTTTTCTCACAATTCATTTCCAAGAAACGTAAAATATATGAGTCGAGTACTCGGAAAATGAAAATGAAAACATTTCAATCATGTCGGGCAACTGCTACGTTTTGATTAGAACTTCAGGGTATACACAGATTGTTGGGAATGTTTGAGTACGACGAATACTGCGGCTGTAAAAATGTTTGCGGAAGCTGGAGCAGGTCCTCCCCAGTTCTTTACGAGCTAATAAACATTATTACATTTTTTTCGGAAATAAGCAATGAAAAATGTCTTTGTTTTGTTCCTCATGTTCATAAAACCACAGTGGTTGTAGTGATCGGAGTGAATGAACCTGAATGAAGTTACAACGAATACCATAATATGATTACAAAGATTGGCCAGGTTTCTCCTGGAATATGGAACAAAAATTACATTACTCTAGTCACGCTGTTATTGGAATGACTTTTCTGAACTATCCAGTACAAGTTTTAAATCTTCGACGCTTTTTTTCCGGGCTAAGAGCAGTTTACAAGAATACTTGATATTAGGGACTCTGAGTCAAAATTACTCATCATAGTCACCAAATCATCTGATGACAATTTTCTTTCAAATTCTTTTTTTTGTCATCTGATTAAAAGGTCTTTGGGGAGGACTGGGACTTGTTGCATTGCACTCTCCGTCTCACAATTGCACAGAGCAAATGACTTCCGGATATAAGATCGGACTTACTCATTAGTACTTGTACTGAGAACCAGCCGACAAATGGGATGGGAAGGGGATGATGAGAAAAATTGAAAAAAAAGGAAGACTTTTGTCTTTTTCTTTATAACGCTACGTATGTGGTTTTACGAGTTCTCACTTGTTTCTAATCCGGACCAGAGCAAGGGCACAATGTTTTATGACACGGAAACGTTGGTCCATGGGTTGATGTTGTTGGGGTTGCAGGGTCAACTAAGAATATTGGTCCGGGCGGCAGTCACAATTCAATTTTTGATCAGTGGCACAGGCGGCAACAACAACATGACCCCCAAAACCGATGATGTCAAGCTGAAAACGGTTTGCCTCTTCTATACTCGGATGAACGTGAATAACGAACGCTTAAAAAATTTTATCGCCTTATTTTGTTCATTCTGATCTGAAAATTCGTGCATTTCATGCGCACGTGTTCGCTCGTGTTTTGGCTGGCCTACATGTCGGCAATCCTCTTCATGACTAACAGGCTTCGTTTCTTTATTTCGGGAAATTTCAAATAAAGAGTAGACAGGGAAGAAAGGTGGCGACCAATCTGAACTAGTAGTCAAGTGGCACGTATACAAAATCGGGAATGAGAGAGGAAGGGAGATGGCGATTATTCTACTAAGAGACCGTTTTGTTCTTGGTAAGCAAGTCATTTTAACTTTGATTACGATAGCGATTCGTGTGGGTAAAGGAGTCAGTTTATTCGTCGTTCTCTTCAGCCGAGCGTTTGCCGAATCGGACCATGGACGAGCGCTGCATTGGGGAACGTTTTCCGAGTCTGAAATAGAGAAGGTTTTATAAAAGTTAATTGGTCACAATGATGCACTCTTACCTAACCATGGACGCACGGTCAATGGAGGATCTCCCGAATCGGACCATTGAGGACCGATCGATGGATGAGCGGCCGAATCGCACCATAGCGGATCGATCCATTGGAGATCTCTTTCCGAATCTGACCATTGCCGACCGGTCCATCGGAGAACGCTTTCCAAAGCGAACCATTGCGGAGCGCTCCATTGGGGAACGTTTTCCGAAGCGGACCATAGCAGAACGCTCCATTGGAGATCTTTTGCCGAATCGAACCATTGACGAACGTTCCATTGGAGAACGACCGAATCGGACCATAGCAGAGCGATCCATTGGGGAACGTTTTTGTTCATCAACCCTTAAAAGCTATTGTAAGACACGCCAATCTTTTGAAAAGGAAAAAGAAAATAAACTAACAGATCGTCCTCGGTGAGTTGTTCCTCCCCGGACTTGTCAAGTCTGAAAACCAAATTATATACATCAGCCACAAGACAAACGTCGACTCACTCGGCGTGTTCCTGGACTTGCTGCTCGGCGGACTCTTCGGCCCAAACGAAGACAAGGAGACCAAGCGCAAGAAGAAGGAAGCGGGATCCAAGCATTTCTAAAGTTATGACATCAACACCAAAAGTTTGAAAATGAAACGAGCAAAAGCAAAGAAAAATTGGATGAGATGATTCAGAGATGGCTCAGCTCAGAAAAGGGAGGACAAGGGGGATAAGGAGGCGAGAAGAAAGAGAACATTTTCCCAAGTGTTGGCAGAGGGAAATTCGATTTTTGGATTGAACTAGCAAATTGGATTCAATTGAACAAAATCAAGATGATGATATGATGATGCGACCCGAGCATGAGACCAGTCGAGTCATAAGAGTCATATGGTCATATGGCTGATCCTGTCCCTTGGGTATATGAAAGGTAAGAAAATCAGAAACGGATGTGGGCTGTCCATACTTATATAGCGCCGTTTCAATATTCCGTGTGAGCTCGCGGCCTTGAGACTCCGCCTCCGTCCAATGCTTCCTAACCTTAGTCTGCTCGAGACTCCGCCCCAATAGGAAACAGAAACTGGAGGAAATAAATGAAACGGAATTGGTTTTTTCAAGACAGGAAGGGGTTGTGCAGAAAGAATTGAATTGGAAATGCAATAAATACGGTAGTGACGATTTGAGGATACTGAAAAGCATTAGGCCGATTAAAAAAATCAGAGTTCGTAAGCATCTGACCAAATTATTGGGCATTTGATTATTCACGATGGTCCATTACTCGGATGATTGCTAGTGTATTTTTAGAGACATAGAAGAGGCATTTTGCAAACGAGATGGCCCAGATGTTTGAGTCTTCCTCGTTTCCTTGAGGTCACTCGGTCGGTTTAAGGATTGGAATGGATTGAAACAAACTGAATCAAAAGAGCAAAAACTGAACAACTAAACGACCTAAAAACAGAAAAACTGTATTCTAGGTGAGTCCCGAATAGAAAAAATGAAAAAAAAATATGAGAAAAGAAAAAATGAAAAAGTGCGATATGAACGAGATGATTAATGGTCGCATCTTCATCTCCGATTTTAATTTCTTTCTATCCATCAATTTCAAGGCAAAAGGAGAAGAAGATAGATTCAGAGCACCACAGAAATGATGTGTTAGTTTTTATCCTGAATGTGGATGATTCTCGAAAGTTCAATGTCCCTCTCAGGTCATAGGGTACTAAGAATTTTAGTTCTTCAATTTCCTCAAAAATATGTATCTGTTTTCGATTTGGCTCTTATGAAATCCGAGCTCCTTGAGAAAAACAGACAAACACAAAGTTCAAAAACGTTCTTCTTTTCATTTTTCGGTGAAAGTCATGTATTTGGGTCTAATAGCATCATTTTGATTAGATCTTATACTGGGTATGTACGTCAAAGCGGAAATTGACTTTGCTTGAACTTGCTGTTTAATTTTTTAGTTTTACATCTGCACGAAAAAAGTATCGGATCATTTGAAAATGTTCCAGGCAAAGTGAAAGAGGGAAACTAGCAAGTAACCATTTTCGTATCAAATTGAAGATCTGATTCTAGATGTAGAGGATGTCTTGTCTTGGGGTGAATTATGGCTGGTTGTCTTTACAAATGCTTTCAAAGTTTGTTTGATACACAAATAACACACCAAACTGGAACACGTCATTCGATGGACCTCTCAGTAACAAAAAAGAAATTGCTCCGGAATGGGAAAGAAAACTTTGGAACGAAAGAAAACATATCACGCAATACGCAACATTCCAGGCCTTCCAACAACCAAATTAGGAATACACAGTTTGTATCCTAAAACGTCAGCATGGTTAATTTCCAGTTCTTTCCTTATTTTTCCTGTTCTCTCGCTCCCCCTATGTTATGGTTCGAACTGACAGACAGTCGACTAGTCTGGCTTGAGTTCGGGGGATCTTGATGAAATTTACGGCTTCTGGGAAAATCACGTTTCTTATTTTGTCCATGGCAGCCTGTGCACTGGAAGCCTTTTTCTGGCACTACCAAAACTTGATTTATGACAAATATGGCGGGGTTATTTCTGCTTTCTTAGCAACAAACGTCAGAATCTTACTTGGTCGTGAAAAGCAGAGGATAGATGAGTTCCAATCGGAAAATCTTCCGCCCAGTGTTGATTTACCCTTAGCTGTGCTCGAGGTCATTTTCAGAACATTGAAATTAAAAAATTCAAGAAAATCACCGAAGAACTTTGAGTTACGAGGAAAGTGGAAAATGATGAATGTCTGATAGATTTTCGTCAACAAATTGGGGAGCAACATCAGCATCCAAATAGAAAAGGTCCTTGAGAAACATTTAGAAGATCTGCGAGTGCACTTCTTAGAGTTCTTTCACCAATCATCTGCTTCTCGGGGAATCATCACTTCAATCATAATCTCGCGTCATAGTTCTGATGATCAGTAAAAAAGTTGAGTAAGGAGAAGTGTATTGGAAATAAGAATGAGTGGGCCAATATATGATTAATATCCGCTGTTTTTATGGACAGACATTCTTGATTAGAAAAAAGAAGGCAAAAGTTTTAGTTCGAATTCTCATCTTCCGCAGACATAACTCATTGTGTATTCTTTTGGAACTCGTCATTGAAGGGTTGGTCAGAGAAGAATCGAAGAGTTCCTTCACTGACAGCAAAATGGCCGGGACTGACTGACTGATTTTGAACGAATACTACATTCCAAGAAAGAAGTAATGAAGTAAAATTGGAAATATAATTTAGGTTGGAAAACATGAGGAAACAAAATAGTCATAGCAAGAAATCAGGAGAAACTGCACGTGCTAAGTAGATAAATATGATGTAATCAATGAGTATCACGCTTTCCACCGACCTTTCCAGTTCAACGGATTGTGAACTTTGCACTGAATTCAATTATAACTGAGAAATGGTGGACAATATTCAAAAACGTAGGGAAAAATGAAGAAAATTATGAATTCCTGCACAATAAGACAGTGGGGAAACTTCTTTTCCGCTTGAGAAGATCAGTCTGACTTTGGCTCATCAATCTTCTCAGAAAACTTTTAATTTTCTGAAATACATGACGTTTCTCACTTTTCCTACTCATTTTGAAGAATGGATACAAAATTTTCCCTTTTTATGAATATGAAAACAACCTAATGCTCTGTCTTGTGTCTAATTGACGCGTTTCTTATTTTCAAAAAAAAAAGAAAACTGAAGTGGAAAATGACAGGGGCCCAAATAAAGCAAAAAAGCTGAACAAAAATGAGAATGAGCTGCTTAAATACGTTGATAACCGATCAAAAAATGATGCAACACCTCTTTCCACTTGACAAATTGCTTGGGATCATACTGAACTTGAGGCACCCACGCTTCAGAATTCAAGGGGTCTTGGGGATTGAAAAATTCAGAGATTTGAAGATTTCATAACAAATTTCAAGAGGGTTACATCATCTGACAACTATTTTTCTGAAAAAGGTTCCGAGTTATTATTGTTATGCTTTGCTATGCTATGCTCATGTCTATTTCTACTCCCATCAAGTTAAATCGTTTATTTACAGAGCAAACCAAAACAAAAGAAGGATTTTTGTGAAAAAATAGGGATGAAAAAATGGGAATTAGATATTTAATCAAATTACATTATCTTATGGAGCAAACTTGACCAATATAGGAAATAATGTACAAGAGTAAAAAAAAGGAAGTAATACTTCTGATAAACGAATCTGGCATCCGCTTCGTTTCTCAAGATGTAAGGAGGAACGCAATGCATAGCACAGACAAATAATTCCGTATTCTTCCATTCACACTGCTCTTCAGACCATGTCCGTCACGTCAAAACAATGGCTTTCAGAAGGACTCGATTGTCTGATGTATCAATCAGAGCAGGCCAGATGAAGTTGACGATGTGATTAGTTGTTCCCGAGTAAGCTCCGCGGGAGTGACGTGACGGCTCGAACTCGATGCCGTCGTACTCCAGTTTTAATCTGGAAAGTGAACAGTAAGGGACTGATGAAGATGAACCAAAAATTCTTCAGCTGTTTTCTATGACATTCTCATAACTTGTCTATCTATCTTTTTGAAAAATGCAATTTTATGATTGAAGTTTTTGAAGCATTCCATTCCCTTCAACAAACGTGATTTTTCTTATTTTTATACGTATACGTGTGTTTTCTCAATCCAGTCAAGTCAATCCAACATCCCCTTCACGTCATAACAAAACACGACCTTTCACAATTCCGTCTTTCAAAACTTTTTCCGTAGTACAAATGTCTTTAACTTGACATGACCAAAAATGGAGCCAGTTTTTGCGTCCGTCTTCCGGAAGTTATCAATCACTCGGAAACATGACTATCAGCAAGGGAAGTGGGTGTGCATAGGAGTTTGAGTCATTTGATATTCAAATGTTTGAATATCAAGAGACACGAACTTTCGATGAACGTCAATTAATCAAAACTGGAATGTCAAAGCAACTGAAGGACAAAAATTGACGCCATCGAGCAATGTTTCATTTGAGGTTGAGTATTCAAAAATAGAAATCAGGAACACGATTTCATGATGTCACAGTTCAGATGTCGGATTTTCCATCTTCCGTATGTGACTAAAATGTTTTGCGGGGAAATGTGTAAAAATAAAAAGGCTTCGGTTCATCAATAATTCGTATTTCGTCAAACCCTGATTTGGCTTCGAATCTGTCTTCCTCTAACTTGTTGATACGTTCTAGAACGTATCGGGTGAATTATTCCGTCTAGTGACGAACTAGGTGGAGGAGAAATAAAACTATGGAAATGTTACGGAGGGATCGGGACAGAGACTGTTGAGAACTTACTTCTGATCAGGGAAACATTGAATATCCCAGGAAATGGTTATGCATTTTTGAATGAACTGATGAACGGTAAGACACTCATCTATTCCACTATAGTCTCTCAGTTTTTTGAACACTTCTTGACACAACTCCTGAAAATAAAATCAGATGAGCATTTAAATGTTTACAATTCAATTCAACAAGTCTAATCAAAACAACATACTTCAGCCAAGGCACCGCCTGCTTTGGTAGTGGTGAACTCTTTGTATAATTGAGAATCCAAAGCATCCTCGAAAATGGTCAATTCTTTTGACTGCTTATTGTTATTGTTCACAGATCCTAATGCTTTGAGAATAGCCAACTTTCTATCCTCAATGTGTTCCTTGACGACATTGTAGGTGGTGATGAGTGTCTCATGTCCAAAAACAGCCTGCAAGTCGTCTTCTCCTTCCATTTCCGGTAGAGTATCGAGTGAATCTCTCAATTCCTGAAATCGAGCTTTTCATGTCTACCAAATTCGCAATTTTCTGACGTTGCTTGCAAAAATGAAAAGTTCTCCGAAGCGAGTGACCAGTTGGCCTAGTTGGTCTTTTGACGCGGAATTGTAATAAGCGGTTGCTTCTGGATAGTCGGGGATGGGCAGGGAACTGGAATGAGGAACAGGGAGTACACGGAAAGACAGTTGAACACACCTTTCTTTAATCACCAAGTCTTCCTCGGATTTCTCACGCAGTTGAGTTATAGTGTAATTCGCAACTCGCAATTCTTTTCGTAATTTTGAAATCTGAAAGAAACTTTGGAATTTTCATAAATTCAGGTTAATAAGTTTTACTTCTTGTTTCAAAGTGTCGAATTGGATGGAGTTTTCGGACGACCGAGCTGAATACTTTTCAGCTGAAAAAAAGGTTTTCTTATTGTGTTTTCCTTTATTAACATACTCAAAGACGGTGTCCCTTGAAAAACCGACGAGGAGGAAGACCCCGATGACAATCGCGTTGCATTAACATCATCCGGACACATTTGCAACAGCTACAAACGTTTTACTACAAGTTTTTTCTCAAATTTAGTTCCGGTTTACCTTGTTGTATGAATTATTGAAAACAACAATGAGTTGGGCAACAACTGGATCCATCTGTTGAAGAGCAAAGTCTTCGGGAGCAGCACGTGCAAATGCATTGAATAGTCCGATGAGCAATTTGTCAGATCCCACTCTTTTTCTGCAGATTCGGAGAAGAGATCCCAGCTAAAAAAGACAAAGAACACTTTTCGTTTCTTTTTTGCAGCTTTCTTACATGTTGGTTCTGGAAAGTTTCTTCAAGAACGCATTGTAATGTTTCATTAAGTTTCAGACGCTCAAACACTTGAGAAAGTCTCATGCTCATCTGTCTTTGATGACTTTCACATGATGGATCAGATGTATTCGATTTCGGATCATGTTGCAGTTCCTTTATTTGGGCACAAATGACTTTCAAATTTTCAACGTGTTTTAATAGTTCCAAGTGTACTGCATCAGTCATTCTGCAATAGAACGTTTGTCTATGTTTTTGTATTTCGCTTTTTCATAATATTTTTAACACCTTGCTAGTCAACAAGAGTCCTAACGAACCTAATCAGTCCAGACGAGCAATTAACAAGCCCGTGGCATCCCAGACTCTCCAAGCAAGTTTTCAGCTGATTGCGGTCTTCATGAGCTCTTTTCACTAAATCCGAGCATTGTCGTCCGATAATAGACATTAAGGTGGCGATGCATGGTTGGAAATCCTGAAATTCGAACCCTCGACTTTCGTTCTACATCTGTCTTCCTTTTGTTGGGGGAAGAGCCGTCACAGAAACGTTATTTGATTATCTTCTCTCGGCTCACACAAGAGAGCAATTCTTGCCGTCAGAAAGACGACGACGCCGGCAGAAAATGCATTTTGTGCGTGTTTTTCTTTTCCTTTCCCATTCTTCCAAGTTACTCCAGAAATGCACAGAAAAAGTTCGCGAACAAGGTTCTGGCAAACACCCGATACCCATTTACATATTTGAAAAAAGAAAAAATGCCAGAGAACGGAGGAGGAAGAAGGAATGCGGGAAAAATGAGAGGAAAATAGAAAGAAAATGCATTTTGAGTGAGAGAGAACGTTGAGATGGGATGAAGAGAAGATTACTCACGGTGAACATGACGCAGTGTTTCTTGACACTTGATGAATTGGTTTGCTCGCAAAACGCCGTCCACCAAACGAGCTGACAGAACAACTGTTCACAACACAATTCCTTTGTAGGCAACAGCAGACCATCCTCAACAGTGCGCTATAACAACTCTTCATTTTTAATTGAAATTATTCTGCGTTAATTACCAGTTCACATTTGAGATAAATCGCTTCAAGTAGCGGTAAAGTGTATGGGATCTCCGAAACAAGTTGCTCAACGGGCGGAAGGATGTTGAAAAGAACGGACAAGTCCTCTGTGTTCTGGGCCTGCAAACAACACGTTTTTTTGTGTGAACCTGTGAAACAGTGGCCGACTGCTTGTGAAATTCTCGTAAGCCGTTCGTTTCGCCAGTGAGTGTACTTTTCTGATTAACTGGAAGCATGGTCGCCCCCGCGGAGCAGGAAATGTGCAGAGGATCAAAAATGCGATGCGTTAAGGTTTGATCCTATGCAAATGTTCAGTTAACTGCTTTCGATAATGATTGCAAAATTTTGTGACGTAATGAGTTGTACGTTTGATCTTTTGATTTCTTGTTCATTTTCCAGTAAAAGCTAGACTTGCTGGGTAGTTTTCTTCACTTACCTGTTCTCTAAGATGATTCAACAGCTGTGCATCGAGCGGTTCCACTTGACACGTGTACTGAATCAAATTGAGTTCCTGTCTCGGCGGTTTGAAACTCCAGCCGGCCGATTTGCTGGTTTTGTGCGCCATGCATAAAAGATTCGGTTCGCAGTGTCCGCCTATTGTTTTCATTGTTAGGTACAATGCTATCATTGTTTTTTTGCAAAAAGAGAATGGAAAATGACGTAGAAACGGAACGAAGAGGCGGTAAAGGATGGATAAAGTGAGGAAAACAGAAAACACAAGTGTGCAAAAAGGCAATTAATTTACTGCCAAGAGGAGGAGAAGGAAGAAATGCAGTCTCAACAAGAAGAACGACAAAAGGAATGATAGTGGACGGAAGTGAAGATCACTGTAAATGGTACTGGAAGAAAGCGAGATTGCTTATTTCCTACTATCCGCACCATTCATAATTACACTGGACATTTGTAAGTGGTGGTCATTTGAAGGAAGGAGTATGACTTTCTCTTTCTTGGAGAGTGCTTGTAGAATGGATTGGAAAAGGTACTTCAGGAATGGGAAGTTTTCGGGACTTTTATGTGTGACAAAAACAAACGGAATAATGGGCTCGAGGTTGTCTAAAAGAATCGTTGGAAATCGTTGAAAGAGTCCGAAAATGATGAAAAACGTTTTGGCCGTTGGCAGTGGGTTCATTTGATGGAAAGGACCGCAAAAGGGACCAAGATTTTGAAGAGATGGCAAAATGAAAATGCCAAGGAGTCAAAGGGTTGAGGAGAAGAGGAAAAATGAAAGATTGATGAGGAAACACGTTTTGACTGGAATAAGCTATCAGGAAAGTATAAAAATTCTCAAAAAGTTGCATTAGGAAATACAGACAGCGACTGAAAGGTGTAGTAAAACAGTTTGAACACTGTATAATAGTACCTATTTAAGACTGAGGAAGAGAAGACTCTGGAATAAAACTGAAGGCAACATCTTCCATCCGCTCGCTCACTGTATACATAATATTAGAAGCGAGAGAATATCCGGTGGCGGTGAGAAAATGGTTGGCCGGCAGCCGGATAAATGTGTCGTCGACTATTTTGTGTTCGGAAGGAGGGCTGCTGTCCGGGACGTTTTTCGAAACTTGATACCGTGGCGGCAATTAGAGGTGCCAATAATGAGATACTGTAGCGGGGCGACGATCAGGACGGCCGCCTCGCGCCTGTCAGGATTTGTTTGTATTGTTGGGGCGTCTGGACTGGGAGGCCGTCCGTAAGCTGCTGCCAGCAAGTGACTGCAACATAGACACACAAGCACGCGAGGAGGCGCCGCACGGAAAAAAAACTGCTGATGAAGGCGGCAAAAGAGGGGGATTGGGCGGGACTGACAGGCGTGATACTACTTCGTGGCAAGACCTTGTTGTGTACTTCTTCTCATTTTAGCCTTTGTAAGAATAAGATTCCGAAATTGAATCGGAGAGAGGGCGAGGCTTGACAAAAGACGCCAAAAGGTGTTGGTGAATGAATGAATAAAAAGGATCAAGCAGCGGAAGCAGAAGTTATTGTGTACGGGTGTTTCGATTCTTCAAAGTCTACTACGTCCCGTTTTGTCCTTTTCGATAGTAGTTTCGTCGCCCTAAGTGGTGCTGAGCGGAAGTGAAATACGGGTGGGGAATGGATGAATGTGAGTATTTCTTGGCTTTCGCTGTTGGTTTTAATTAAACTGCTTTCCGATTTCTTGTTTCTTTCCTTCTACCCTTCTTTTGAATAGCTTCCGTTAAATACTTCTTTTTCAATTGGAAAAGCAATAAAATAGGTCGTTCAAACTGTTTTATCATTTTATTAATCAAAATGGAATATCAATATTAGCCATCAGCATGGAAATTTGAGAAAGAATGAGAGAAAAAATGCAAATCATGTTGGGAAGGGGTGTAGTGAAATTGTTTGTGTTAAGGAGTCTAATGGTTTCAGAAAAAATTAAAAAATGTTCTCGGCGAAGTTGTTATTGAAAACCGGGCGACGCATATTGTTTTGTTGTTAGGTTTTCAAAACGTACGTTGTCTAAAAGAGCATATTAGGAATCAAAAGCAAAATGAACTCGAGAAGCGGGCGAAGATGTAGTTTTTCGTTTCTTTGCAAGTGTAAGTAAGAGTAAGGTACATAAAATTACTAGACAAGGAAGTTACCATTAAAGCTTAGGATATAGATTTGAAAAAAGAAAACCACTAGTTGTGTTATCATAGACATCATAAAATTAGAGAAGTGCGATACTGTCATTCTCCTGAGTTATATGGGGAAACATGGGTCTCTGAGCATGACCACTAGCAAGAAGTAGCAGAGCATGTTAACGGTAATTGAAACAGAGAGAAACATTAAAACAGGAGTAAGAAATACAGATGAGAAAAGAAGGGAAGAGAAGATCAAAAACCAAATGGATTATTAAAATGAATTGACGTAAATAGCTCATTGTCATCAGGTTCAATACTTTTGTCACAACCGCAGAAAAAAGGTAAAAAAGTTTAGATATCAGCAATCAAATAGCCAGTGGCTGCTCGTCAATGTTAATTCGGTTCCCATTGAGCCCAACACTGATCTCTTCTGGTTCATCCAACTGTCCAATGTTCAACTCTTCTTTCAGTTTCTCAGCATCAATCACCTCCATGTCTTCAATATTCTCATCTGCATCAGATGGAACCTTCTCTTTCTCTCCTCCTTCGATGCCACTATCTGCGGTTGATGAACTGTCTCCATTGGGTCCGATGAGGCGCTGAAGGAAGGTCATCATTGATTGCTTCTCGGTCTCTTCGATATCTACCTCAATTTTGGGAGCCGGAGAAGACGGCTCTGTTTTGACGACTCCATTGTTTGCAGGGCTCATTGAGGATTTGTTGGTTCGTGGGCTGGGGCTCGATTTACTCGATCGATTAGCAGGCGATCCTCGCTGAGCTTGTGCGGCTTGAGCAGCAGCCAATGTGGAAAGTGCAGCGGCTGGGTTGAAAGGAAGACCACCGTTTCCAATGAACGGGTTGAGAGCTCCCATTTGAGCTCCCATAGCAAGTAATGGATTGGGATAAGGGAAGTGGGTACCCATTGACATTGGCGGGAAGTTTGGCAAACCGGGGAAACCTGTAAGACCTTGAATCAGCATTGTGTGAATGTCGGGGATTCATGGACATACCCATATTGAGAAGTGGATGAGCAGAACTTGCTCTGCGATTAATTGGATTACTGTTACGCATAACAGCGTCTTTGTTGATACAATGTGTCAAATCTTGAGGGCAACGTCCGTTTATTGCCTTCCGAATCTGTAACAAACATTTCAATATGCCTCTTTGTCCAGTTTTTCAATGTCCAACCTCTTTCGCAGCTTGGATTCTGAGTTCTTTGCAAGTGGATTCATTCATCCATGCGGCGTGCGGAGTGTTAATTATATTCGGACATCCGAGAAGCGGATCTATAAACATTAGAACTGTTGCTCTCAATGACCCGTTTCCGAAACATACTCAAACAGTTGGGATCGAAGCGAACACTGTCGTGGACATCCAATGCGGCTCCCTTGACATGACCGCTTTTCAAGGCTGCCGCCAAGTCGGTCTCGTTGATCAGGCCCGACCGGGATGTGTTGACAATGTACACTCCCGGCTTGCACTGTCTCAGAGATTCGGCCGAAATAATGCCCTTCGTATCATCCCCCAACGGACAGTGGAGGGATATGCAATCCGAGCGACTCATGAACTCGTCTATAGTCCAAACTCTGAATAATTCAACATTAGTAGCACATTGGGCATTGTGTGCGCGTCGCACCTCTCAAAACCCAGAGCTTTGTCGAGGCCCTCCTTAATGAAAGGGTCGTAGAAGATGACATGAAGTCCGAATGCTTTGGCACGTAGTCCGACTGCTGTTCCGACTCTTCCGCATCCAATGATGCCCAGTACACTTCCTCTCATCTTCTTGCTACCGGCAGAATTCTCGCGTACTTGGTCAGCACCAATTGTCTGAAAGTTATCAAATGAAACATGCAGATATTAGGATGGGCTTTTACTTTTCTGGTCTCGGTGAATGACTTAGCATGCCAATATGTTCTACGGTACAGATTCAAGATCAAAGACAGTGTAAAATCCGCCACTTCTTCTACGTAGTCACCTGGAGCATGACAGACAGCAATTCCTAAAAAAATATTGCTTTTTCAAGATTTAATCAGTTTTTGATTACCAAGATCTGTGGCTGCTTTCACATCAATGTTATCGATTCCGTACCCAATACGGAAAACAACTTTAAGCACCTTGAATTTCTCCAAGTCTTCCTTCTCAAGTTTGATTGAATGATACATAAGAGCGGCAACTGCTTCATTGAGAACCTGCAAAAATAAAATAATAGATTGTATTCTAGGAATAGGATAACGTCAAATGTATTCTGTTGTTTTCGTTTTTTGGGTCAAAAACTTGTAGTAATGTTGTATTACTATAAATGAATTATCTGTTTAGCTTTCTTTTTGGAATACTTCCACCCTCATCTTCTTCCTGCTCTTTTCTCATTCTTGACGACTCATTTTGTGACCCCAAAGGCAGTGGCTACAAACGATGAGGGCTTGGTTTCGATATCGCAGATGTTTCGTCGCGCGGTAAATATTATTCGGTTTAGGCATTCACTCTCCCATCGTAAAAGGCAATTATTGACTGCACAATGAGAGGGCGTGCCCGCCTAGTTTCCTATTGTTTTCAAGCTTCTCTTGATTGACATTGAAGAGCAGCGAAATTGAATTCCATGGGAAAGGATATGACGGCCACCGAGCGACTATGGCAGCCTAGTCGTGTTCTGTTTACACACTCCCTTGCTCACCTTTTCGTGTATTTCCTGGGTCGACTGGGCATCACAGAAGGCCACGGTAGCCACATCTTTCAGAATCGGCATCTCCACTGCACAATCCCGTCCATCCAAAAGAGCAACTAGAGGTCTTGAACTTGAAGGTCCGTTCATTCTGGAGCTTGTCACTGAAACATGAAAAATGAGTGTGAGCATAAAAACCAAAAAAAAGCATGTCATAGGGTATGGAGAAATGGGATTGGAACAGGGCAGCCAATTGTGTTTTTGGTGTCCCTTGAGACGAAATAAGATGGAATGAAAGCTGATACAACTCTACGTTTCATTCAATCAAATATCCCAGAGACATAGAAATACGAGGACTTACTGCTCAAAATTTCATTGAGTGCTTGCTGCGGGTCCGCGATAACTGGCTGATGTGGTGTCTGAGGACTTTGCGACGGATCTGAAAAACGGAAGAAATTTGTTGAAAAAAATGACTATGAGAATTTTGGATTTAGCTTAGACCGGGATGGGAGGGAGAAAGATTAGCTTAGCTAAATCTGAATGTGATCATTAGACTTAGAATCTAAATTTTAGTCGTAAAACATGGAAATCGTTAATGAACCGGTCCTGAATTTTGATTGCGGTTTGGCTTCTCGGATTTAGCATGAAGGAGACGCGAGCAAAAAGATCTCAGAAATTTGATGTGCAATTGACGAAACACGAAACAAGATGTCTGCGCAATGCAATCAACCATGTTTTTGGCTCATTAGATGAGCCTTATGGTGCCCCACAGCGATTTGCTCTCCTTAGTCCCATGCTTTCTCCCGATACCCTTTCTTCATCTCTCCCTCATCCCTTAATTTTATTTTCATTCGTGTCATGTCTCATGACACGCGATTTGCGGTATCTGAGCTGAGCATTAGGCGGTGTTGTCAGAACGAATAAATTTTTTTCGAAAAAATAAATAAAAGCAAATTGGATTGGTTTTGACATTTGGTTTTGTATTAGTTAGGCAAAAAGGGATCTATTTGCATTTCAATCCTTATTTTACATTATTTCACTTTCAGGTGTTGTTTCCTGTGCCTTTTCATTGTTTCGATTCTGCGTTCGGCGCATACTCTGGTTTTTTTTGTTTTCATCCAGAAGCTACTCTGAGGTTGTCTATGTGTCTCTAGATGTGTGAGAGAATATATATGTGCGCATGTGTGGCGTGCAGCTAACAAGTATTTGACATGAATTAGATATGTGAACAACTGCAATGGGAAAATAGTGAAGAAGCGCTCTCAGACGACGTCTTCGCCCCTATCCAGGCGCCCTCCTCTTCCTATTTCTTCCGTCCACTTCTCCAGGCGACCACTTCAACTTTGTTTTTATCTTGATGGCTCTGGTTCCACAACCAGAGAGTGGCCAGAAATAAGGAAGAGTTAAGAGCATATAGAAAGGAGAGTGAGGTGGCATTTGTGAACGAAAAAAAGATGGATGGGTAATTGGGTCGTGTGGGTCGGGGTGGTAGCAAGTAGGCAGCAAAAAAGAAAAGAAAGCCGAACGCCGAACGCCGCAATTCTCCTCCGAGTTTCTTCGAACGAACGCGATGCAATAACTTACTTCGTTTCCGCTTCTGCGAGCCCGTCGGTTTAGTACCGTTGCTTTCGCCACCCATTACTATCAGTTTTCTTCTGTTAGGGTTGGGAATGGAAGAAGAAACCAAATCTAAATGAGTCCAACATGAACAAATGTTAATCGAAAACGGACAAATAAATCATACAGATAGTGAAAATGAAACGAAAAAGAAAGATAGATTCAAATAATAAAGAAAATTAAAGACATTTTTCTCAGTTCTCAAAAATTGCTTAAAACCAAAAGATATAGAATCTCGGAAAACAATTCCAAAAAGAACTAGAGAAAGGAAATGAGCATATGCACACTGGAACATTGATTTAGAGCGGAAGGAACAGGATGTCGTAAAAAAGAAATAAGCTCTCGGAATGCCTCTTGTGACGGCGGTGAACAGCCAGTGAAATGGAATGAAATGATGACCGAGTGCAGATGTCGGACAGGAGGAACAAAATACGGGCGTCTAAGCGTCTTAGGAACAGGTGTCTGATTTGACGTTGGTTTATAGTTTCCAGGTGATTCTGGTCAAATTTTGTGTTGTTGCTTCTTTTTCAAAACCTGTTTTTAAACTGAGTCGGGAATTGAGTCGGGAAGTTACTACAGGCACTATGAAAAAAAAACAAAATAAAGAATAAAATTGAAAATATTCAAAATGATAGCAGACATAAGATTTGGATTAAAAGTCTTCTAAAACTGAGAAAACAGCAAAATATGGCTTCATTTCTCTCTTATTTTTCGTCTACTGGTGTCATTCGAATAGGATATGAATGCATACTGAAAGTGCCCATTGAAATTTGAAACGTATATTGTTGGAATAAAACGAAGGAGGAAGACTAAAAAGAAAATGTGAAAATGTGGTGAAAAAAAGAAAGAAGCAAAGAGGGTTTTGGAGAAGAAGGCTGTGAAGACGAGCACATACGACAGAATGTATTAGGAATTGAAATGATGTTGCAAAAGGTTGAGTCGAGGAGCCATGAAGAAGGCGGAGAAGAAGGGGAGAAAACGGAGAAGAAGAAGAAGAGGAGAGGGGAATACATGATGTCCATATGGAGAAGAGTCGGGGGTCCCGCATGTGTGATAAGTTGAACCTCATGCGCAAGCTGGGCAATGCCAAAGTGGTTGACTGGAGCGGACACTTGTCGGTCGGACGGAGACTCTAAGCCAGTCAACTTATGTAATAGACGAAGACGGCCCCTCTCCGCTCCTAATTAGTCGTACTCGATGGGCTCGCCGACGAAGCAGAAGAGTTAGGGAGACGGGCGTGGCGGGCTGAATGCCAAAAGAGTAGGCATTGTGCGACGCACTGGCACCTTTTGGGGGGCTACTTCTGGTTGTCATTGAGATCAAAACTGACAGGCGACGCGACGGCATCATCATTGAGATTGCGAATAGCAGGAGACTGAGGCAAATGCAGCGAATTGAAGAGCGTGGTGGACCAACAGACCGGCTCCGTCGCCGCTGGCCCCGTCTTCTTCTCGTCTCTTTTTTTCTTCCTTTTTGTCCCCCGAAAAGAGAATTTGAAGAAGTTGTTTGTTGCGCACAGATATGTGCCGGATTCTTCATGAGCTTTTGGAAGTATTACAATCCGCGACACATCATTTGGAAAAGAAAAAAATGGAGGAAGAAGGAGGGGAAGAAGAAGCGGCTGGGAGGAAGGAAGGAGGGCAAGACAAAAACGGACGAAATGCGGAGCCTTACTCTATAAAGGGGCGGCGCTGGAAGGAGTCGTCGACAAATACAAGTCTGATGGGTTGATGAAAATGGCAAAATATTGAAGAATAGCAAAGGACGCAATGAAGGAAGATGAAGCAGCGGCAGAGAATGGGAATAGAGTGAGAGTGTCGACTCCGAAATTACTGGCATTACTAGAATTTCTGACGAAATGAGGGATAGATGAAGGCTGGATTTGCTCGCTTCTGACTTTTTCCATTATCTATACGCAATACAATGAGGGGAGGAGGAGGAAACCAACATCAAAACGAAACAGAGGCAGAAATGACATTAGAAGAGAAATAAGGGAGAAACCAATTCCGACTGGCCGCACCGCACCTAACATTGACTCTCTTTCTGGGATCAAAGGGGATAAGACGACAAACCGCGCAATGGTTTGGAGACAGATGTTGTACTCGCTAATGATGAATAATGAAATGAGCAGGCAGGAACAAGGACGCATCACGCAATGAATATCAATGTCTTTTTGAGCAAAGTCTTCATGAAAATGTGAACAGTTGGAGTTTAATTAAATAAAAGGACAAGAAGATTGAAATGGACTTTTTCTAATTTTCAACTAAACTAAGCTATTGGATTTGTATGCATCATCTGAAAGATGCGGATGACTACTACTGAATTTTAAAAAATAAGAAAACGACTCATAAAAACTGAAAGAATGTGGAATTACAGATTTCTTTGGATTGAAGGAAGGCTGAGATGACCACGAGAGAAAAGCGAAAGTCATTGAAATCGAATTCTATATGTTTTTTTTCCTCTCGCTGTTGACAGAAAAGGAAGTTTCAAGATGGGACACACAAGAAACGTAACAAAGATCGTCGTGTGAGATATATTCTCGGTGAGGAATTGGCGAACTAATGTTTCACACATTCATACACTTCTTACACATGTACACGTTGAGACATCTGACACGACAATTGAGAGCATGCGACAATGAGACAAAGGAGAAAGCCGTTGGGGTTGAATAAGGAGCCGTTTTCGCATTTTCTGCTCCAATAAAGTGGACTGGACAACGATGGAGTGTGAGTGGTTTATTGAAGAAGCGGTCCTCTCCCCCATTCCCTTTTCACTATAAGACACAGAAGATATGGGTATCTAACTTGTTGACCACTGCCACCCAACTGCTGCCACTGACGGACTCGTTCTCTCCCTTTTTTTCCGTTTGTGAACCAAACGAAACCTATGAAAAAAGTAACTAACCGAATGATGAAGTGGTTGATATTGATGGAAAGAATTCACGAAAACCGCCGCGGCTTTTCTTTGAGTATGACGGACTGCCACCTGGAATTCGGGAAGATACGAAAACAAATTAGGAGAATGAGAAATAGGTTAGGTATAAAAAGAGGAGCATCATCGTCAACGAATCAAAAAACACATTTAATTCGAGAAGCTTGAATCTCCGAAGATCTTCTTCCGAACTTCAGATTATCCGAGGTCAAAATGAAGTTCCGAAAGAAAAAAAACAAGAAGCAACCGGAAACTGACCGTTTGGAGATTCTGGTCGTGGAAACCTGGCAGGAATGTTCTGTTTTCTCCTCCTATCACTGTTTTTGCTTTCTTTTGGTGGTAACTCTATTTTAATTTGTTTATCAACCTAAAAATGAACTTGTTGAAATTGGAATGTTGGAGTTGTTAAACCGTTGGATCTGGTACAGGAATATCGCCCTCTTTCTTCTCGCCTCCTTCAAAATGAGCTGAGCAAATTCGAAGCTGAAATATGGTTTTAAAGGTTTATCAAAACTTTGCATTGTGTTTTGTATTTTATTAAACTTGAACATTTTTGCAGAATTTCCAATTTTGATGACGTTCATTGTCATTCTGACCGTGTGATCCGAGAAAAGCAAAATTTCCGTTTCAGAGCGCTACAGGTATAAGGAATCAGTGATCCATGCTTAATAACTTGCACTTTTAAGCCTTGCCCCAAAGAGCAGACTACAAAAGCCAGGCTCTAAAAGCGCTTGCAATTTACCTGTGATACTACCGTTTCTTCAGTCCTTCCAATTGCTGTCAGCCATCTCTGTCGCAAAATAAGCGGTCTCTTTGGAATGCGGTAAAAATGACGGTTATCTTCGAGTCCACGGTAGCGAGAACGGAATTTGCAGTTTGGGAATCCGCAAGTTGTTGGCATTGCAGATCAGCCACAAAAGCGACCAGTTGCAAGAACCTATGAAGCCACAATGAAACAAGCAGGTAAAGCGGAGACGATAGGAACAATGTTGAAAGCAAGGAGGATTACTTTGATGCGAAATTGATTTGGAATATATTCGTGGATAGAAAGATTTATAACAATTGCTACAGAAGATAGGTCATGCAAGCATAAAAATGGTATAAGAAAGATTTTCAGACACATCACGAACTATGGTCAGTCTCATTGCTTCTACCAGATGAGTATCACTCCTCCAATGACAGGAGTTTGCTGGTGTCCAACATTACACACGGTTGAAGAGATTTCAAGAAGGTTGAACTACAGAATCACAGGCAAAACTAAGAAAGCGGGTGAAATGAAGTTTGGTGAGGAGCTTTGTCCAAGATCAGACGGAATTTTTGGTAGGAAATTTAAACCAAGACGTTTAAGTTTTTAGAAAAAGCCGACGAAAAGTATAAGGAGGAGTTACCGATTTGTGAACAAGCTACACAATAAAAAGAAAAAAAAAACCGAAACAAAACGATAGGTTGATTTTGATCAAAGTCTTCTTGTCAGGAAAGAAATCGACATCTTGTTTGAAACCTGTTACTGATTGTAAGAGGAAACAGTGAGGAATGCGCAGTGCCAGTAATTTACGCTGATAAAATGATAAAATCGAATCAGAGGGCAGCACGACTTTTTATGGATCGTAGTGGGTGGCGGGGAAGACATTAGACCAACTTTTTTTGGAAACGTCGGTCTAATGTTTATTGGCAGCAGATTATCCACGGTCTATCAACATACTTTTGCTTTCGGTTTTTCATTGGCAGAGAAAACTGCTTGAACCTTGAGAGAAACGGAAGAAATTCAAATTAGAATATCTCTCGGTTTTGGTAGATAGACAAAAATCAGGAGCTGTCACAGGTGGAAAAATGGGAATTATACTTGACGGGTGGTAAAATTTGATAAGTTTGAAACTTATTCCTGGCATTGGTGTCTAAACTTTTCAACTTTTTTCTTGGAGTAGCAGTGATCAAAGAACGCAAAACCGTGATTCTCAGGTAGATCAAATGTTAAAGATATCATTATGCACTTGAATTATCCGCCTGGTATTTTTTGTTATGAACAGAAAAGCAATTTTTTGTTCTAGTAAGAAAAAACTAAATCTGAGTCAATCTCTGGAATTTGAATAACAAACTGTCCTCGGAAAGCTTTGAAAGTCGCACTACGGAATTTGTCAGAGTAGGGAGATAAGACAACACCAAGTTCGGGGTGAAGCTGTCAAGATGTCAAGAAGGCTCACCGACCCCAGATTCTATATTGAATTGAGCGGTGCCGCCTCTTGAAACCCAATTTCGAGTTACACAGGAAGAAGGACACGATGCACAAGTGAGCCGCCGCAACAACTTGGATCGCTCTCCCACAAGAAGTCAAGATGGCAATGAAGCCGACTTTCTATTGGTTGAAAAGGAACACACATAGCTTGAAACTCTGAAAACATGTTGATAAACGACCTCGCAAATCATCAGATTGCCTCGGATCAAGTCGGATCAAATAACACTTCTGGCCTGCTCATTCTGTTCATTCTGTTCTATGAGCAGAAATATCAAAATACTCAAATAAGCATACAAAAAAGTAAAAACTTGCATGAATAAAATATATGAAAAAAAAACAAATTACAATTATTAATTGTCCTATAGAAATAGTTACTGTAATTCGTAGAATGCAAACGTTCACCTGCGTTAGACAATGCGGTCTACGGTAGGCATTATATTTCCCAACTACAAATGAATAGGACAACAACTAAGCACCCGCCCTGTCTGCATGCACCAAATAGTAATAACCCAGACACCCTGCACCTATCATGATGTCCACAGCATGCTGGCCAAGCTAAGCTAAGCTGATGAAAAGGATGTTTGTGAGCACCAATGATCATATGGATTCAAATGTTTCAGAAAAACCCATAAAACAAAAAAGGAAGCAAGTGAAGGTTGGAAAGTGAGAGAAAAGTTGACAGTTGATAGGAATTCCAATGTGGACTTGATAATTGATAGCAGTTACCTGTAGACAGTGTGAACAAGTGAGAATAGTAGAAATATGACAGATGGCTGGAGGAATAGGAAAGTGGTAACCAGAGTTTTGGTCGGTGGAAGATCTAATTCTAGATACGCCCGGAGGCTGTGCTGGGGTTGATGTACTACGGTATCCGTGGGGTGAGAGCCGTCGAGGGAAAGGGTACCACTGCAAAAAGGGAGTAAATTAGATCTTGCCCAAGGGGACTTGGAAGTCGGAGGGCATCAAAGAGAATAGATGCTCGAAGCTCGAAAATAAGATAAACCTTTTGAGCCAGCCATCTCGTTGTCGCTGTGCCCCCAGATTTGCTGAGAAGGCACAAGTCGGGAGGAAGAAGGGGGAGGGAGAGGCGTGGTAGATATTCACCGTGTGTTGACCCCTTTTGCGTAAAGTGAGTTAAGAAGAGACGGGGGAGGACTCTCGGATGCGGATGGGAGGAGATGCTTGACTCGGCGGCGATTTGACGCCAATTAGAAAATAATGGGAGACGACAGATTCTTCAGTTGTTGAGCCATTACTGGAGCATCCGAAGAGGAGTGAACGGGAGCACAGGCATGTGCGGAAGAAGTGGGAGAGGAGGAGACAACGGAGTCTGATGAGCGGCCGGGCAGAAGCGACCCGCCTGTCCGATGTGTTTCCTTTTCAACTTGAGATGGATGAATGACTGCTGCTTCTGCCGCCACCTTGGCTTATAAGTAGTTGTCTTTGCCAATTATATTGGTCCACTAGTGACAAGAAGGCGCAAAAGGGAGGCGACGATGAGCTAACGAAACCACTTGACGAGACGACGTCCGGATCACACACATACACACGAAGATGGGGCGGATATAACACTCAGGTCCGGAGGCCATGTCGACGTGACAAATATTGGGAGTCAACCGAGAAGACGACGTCTCCGTTTCGAATCCGAAACCCTTATCGCTGCTCGCGCATCTGTTAATTAATACCAACCGACAAAAAGGAAGAGGTTTTGGAAAAAGGATTCCGCTGACCGATATGCCGCGCCGATAGGAGACTAGCTCCATGTGACGTGTGGTATACAGGAATTATGGGACGGGGGACGAGGAAGTGTGTGTTGTGCCTACCAGTCTGGAAAAAAGAGCAAAGTGACACCATATGCCAATAAAACAAAGACAGGCTGATCTGAAAAGCGGTATGCAAATCTCCAGGAATTCTCGGAATTCTTTTAGGTGCTACGTCACTAACAAAATGATACATGCATGCACAGAAATTCGGCAGAAATCTGCATCCCAAAATTTAACTGAAAATCCTGGTAGATTTACACGCAACTCACAAATTCACAAGTCTGTCTGTGTTGGAGCGTTTGGAGCAGGGGCAGCATTAAAAGTTCTGCACATCTCTGAAGATTGAGAGCTTAAGTCTGTATTAACTGCGACCGGAACTGGATAGTATTAACATCATCAAAGTCTTTGTGGAATCTCTCGGTTACTATAAGACTCTAAATACATCGGAACTTGGATGTGTCGCTATTCCTCTGGATGAAGAATGTTCTGGACGAACAATGCAACAAAAAGTGTTACCAATGTGGCGGATGTCCTCGACAGAGGAATGTGAGAAGTCGTGCATCGGGATTGAAAAGATCGACAAGAAAAAGATAGTGGGTGATGCGAAATGTCATCTCTCCGATTCGGATGGCCGCCAGCCAGGCGCTCATCGTTGATACAACTTGAAATGAGAAAATTGACACCCGTATCGCTGGCCCAGCGGTGATCCCATGATTTTCGTGAAATTGGAGTCATTACCCAACCGCACCACACCGTTGGTCGCTTTCATCTTCTTCTCGAATCTCCGCTCGTTTAAGACGGCGACCCGTCTCCCCCCTCCCGTCCGTGCTCATCTTCCTTTTCTTGCATAAATAACAAGGAGTGCGGGGCTCATTTTGCCGCCAATTAGGATGTGTCGGTCAGACACTTCGGGCGGAGTCGGCAGGGTCTCCTCCAGGAAACTTACGGTGTCATTGGCTCTTGACAAGTAGCTTCATCGGGCCGAGTTGAAAGCGGACTCTTAGATGCAGTCGACAAGGCGCACACCATCGTCTCATTTATTATGACCAGAGAGGCGGCTTGTCGACATCCGGTACCTACACAATTACCGTAAGCCGTGGAGCGATGTCACATTAGACAAGCAAATGCGCGAGCGAGCGGCTCTGTGAGCAATTAACAAGTTGGTGAAGAGATGGCTGGATGTGGAGTACGAAGTGGAAAATAAGGGGGGAATAAGTGGGTATCGATATTGGTGGGTGTCTTGGAAAAGGTGGCGGAAAACGTATCAAGGTTCCGGTACGGTAGTTTGTCGGGCTGGCGACCTACAAGATGATGGCAATTGATCAAGTTTCAGATGGATACCGCGGACAATTGGACGTGCGGTTGTAAATCACCCACCTCTTCCCGAATGGGTTGATTATCACAATATGCATATCACCGACAAATATTTCTTCGCCGAGTGATGATATCAGGCGTCGCGGGGAACGGGGAACAGTTGAGGTTATTGGGGGTGAATTATCACCTCTCTTTGGCACCAATTTCTATAGACTATGCAAGCTGGGGATTCAATGAAACCAATGGCTGCGCAGTTTTTGGAAGACTAGACTTCGAGCTGCGATCCGGTCAAAAGTACGGATTAGTGACAAGATGAGCATGTCTGGTAGGAGATTGGAAACGATGCACTACGTACTATGATCTCGTTGAGAGTGTAGGTTGATGATGTGTTTTTTTCTTCTGTCCGTTTATTGGAATCTGCTTTTCGTTTTGAGCTACTTATCTCAAAAGGATCTCGACTTGATAGAGGGACACCTTTGACTCGCGCGCATACCAGCAAGAACGAAAAGTTCCCTGGTATCTCTAATCTATGTCATAAATCATAAGAAAACCTTGAGTCACTCTATTGACGAGTTTGTTGTCTGAAACAACCAATGCGAAAATGGATGAGGAAGGACTACGAATTTGAAAACTATTTCTTTGAGCTGGTCAAACGGATTGAACGGGTAGATTTGGAACAAGAAGATCAGTTGATCAATGTTTTAAGATTTGGAAGAGGAAATATGAAAAGGAAAGAATAATTCGATAGTGGTTGGGAAAAGATGAGTAGAGGTCTTTGGGGAAACGTGAAGAAAGTTGCCAAAAGTATATTATGTGATACCAGGTTAGTTGGTGCGGCTTCGAAAAGAGGCTCAAATTTCATTCGGATGCCCTGTCGCGGAAGATAAGAGCGCCTGACGCTGGTGTATGATTACCGGTGGGGAAGCGTCCAAGGGGCACTTGGGATCTCTTTATTTTTTAATTTTCAAAACCAAAAATCAATAAAACGTGTGGTCGGAAAAGGCGTGAGAAGAGATGTGTTGGCCTAATTCCTACAGCATTTTTGATAAATTGTTGGTAGGAAAACGAAGTGCGAAAGGGCGAAGTTAGTTTCACAGATGATAAAGAGATGATACGGTGATATCTTTAGACTTATACGCACTCGCTCAAAGAAAACGGTGCAGCAGTTGACAACCATGATCGGGGCCTCTTTCTCTCCCTTCAGCGGCCATCCATCCGTCTTCCTGTCCGAAGCGAGATGTACGGCGAGGGCTACCAGCCAACCTGGGGGGCAACGGACTCCTTTTTACTCCACTTATTTTCCGCCGACAAATTTGCCTGACATGAGCTTTGTGGTATGTCAAAAAATGCGTCACCACAAATCAAAATCAACTCCAGGATGGGTGACAAGCTCGAGAGGATGGGGCCCAGGTGAGCTGGCGGCAATCAGCCAGTTGATTGGGGGTGTCACTGCTGTCACTTTTCACAATAGTCCGTCATGTTTCATGTCATATCTGCTGTTAAGTTTTGCGGTGAGAATGTCTCTCTAGTGAGTCGTTTGTGTGTGCGCGCTACGGAGATATATGTTGCGAAGGTTTTGTAAAATGCACTCACATATTTCTCCAGAGAGATTCTCGGATAGATGTCCAGGTTGCAAGTCGGCAGGGTCACCTTCACCTGGAAACAAACAAATGTATCATGTGGGGGGAGAAAATGCTCCAGAAAACGAGGTTACTCGAAGAGTTCAAAAGCTTGCAAATCTTCACTGGAAACTTCATAGTAAACAAAAGAATAAAATCGAATTGTTGTGTATGACACGTATGAAGCGTCAGTTTGAAGACGTTCTCGTTTCCCTCATACTTCTATCCATTTCTTTTTTCTCTCGCCACATCTCAACACTTTTCACTTTTTTATGCGGAGATAAGCGAAAAGAATATTACTTGAAAACAGTTTGAATCGAAAAGAAGTATGTGTGGCCAGTATCATCTCTCATTCAAAAAAGTTATCTTCCCTTTGAATCTAGAAAGAAAAATTTTGCAAGAAGAAACAGACTTCCGTGTTTAGTTTGATGTATCAGGTAATACAAATCCCTTATTTCCTCCAAGTCTGAAAACCCAATGCAATGATTTGGTATCCTGAGAAAATTTAATAATTGTCTTCCTTGTTCAAATTTAGTTAATTCTCTCACGGTCTGACTTAAACGTGGTCTATCGGAGAGCGATTCGATCGAAAAACTTGTCGCAGCAGGTCTTGGCCGTGAAGAAATTACGTCGTGAGATGTATCGAATCTCTGCAGTCCCATTCACTTCCAACTACTACTTTTTGTGAATAAATTTATGCAATTATTCACTTCAAATGGAATATTTCAACTGTTTTCTGTTAGTTTCTTGATTGTTTCGGGAGCAGCGTCTTTTTGTGAGTTTTGTGCCTTGTAGTCAATTGAAAAAAAGAAAACCGGAGAGAATGAATGGAAAATGTTCCTGTTTTAGTGGACACAGCAAGAAATGCGATTTATGCCATTCAAAGAGGCAACCTTGTACTTCCTACTTTTCCTGGTATGCATAAGTTTGAATTTTAACTTCATAGAACTAATTTCCTATTATTTTAAAAACATTTTCATTTGTCAGATGCGGACGAGCACGCATGTTTCTCGACCGACTCATGGATGACGACTCCAACTGGTAAGAAACGAATGGATCAAATTGCAATTGGCGATTTGGTGTTGACTGGCAACTTGACGGCTGTAAGTAATTCATTTCATCACTCTCACGCGTTTTGACGTCTTCTCAGACTTATTACGCTCCAATTATAACGTGGATGCATCGAGAGCCCGAGGGGAGATATAAATTTTACACAATTATGACAGAGTATGGGAAGATGTTGGCAATAAGTGGAAAACACCTTATTTACCGGAATCTTTGTGATGGTAGTTGAAACTTTTCAATTTTTGAAAAGATAGCTAATTTTACTTTCCAGAAAACTACGAGGAATTTGTAAAGTATCTTCCAAAATCTCGAAATGTTGTATTTGCTGAAGATTTAAAAGTGGGAGATTGTCTTGTGCTTCTGTATAAGGTAATTCGTCCAATCCACTTTAATTTCAAAATGATCATTTTTTAGGGAAAATATCGACAGCAGCGAGTGATGCGTATTTCCATAACCGAGAGAACAGGAATCTTTGCACCAATCACACAAAATGGACGGATCATTGTGAACGACATAGTTGCATCAGTCTACAGCGGCATCAAGCATACCCGATTTCAAAACGAATACTACGCCGCTATTGCTTCTGTTCAAAGTTGGCTTAAGTTATTCGGAGACTCGTTCTTCTATAAAGTGAGTGAATCGAAGATTATGCTAATAACACCGTACGGTTCAGGCTACAACACCAATTGGATCCGCTCTAGCTTCTGACCTCTTGCGTTTGGTGATGCCATGAAGCTAAGATGATTACTTAAAAATTATTACTTTTAAGATTTTTTTCTAATTTATTTTCAAATGAATATTCAAAAAAAAAATCATTCAATTGTTGTCCAGTTGTTCTTGACTTTATTAAAACAACACAATGATCCAAAAAAATGAAGCAAATATGGAAAGAATAGAGAGATCAGATAAGATGCAGAAAGGCAAACTACCGAAAAGAAGAGCTTATCAGATTGTTGCCTATCACCAAATTCTTCGGTGTCCAAAGTCACGTGAATTCTTCAATCCAGTCGGACTGTTCGGGTCAACTTCTGGACGAACACCGGCGAACATCTCTTGCCGCATCAAATCGGCAACCGAGTCGTGACGAGGACGATTACGCTGAGAGATAGACCCTGTGTTTCAATTGGGATAAGAAAACGGATACCCCGATTGGTGACGTGTTTCTGCTGGAAGTATGGCTGGAAACAGCTGAACTGGCACGGGAAGCACGTTTTGTGGAACGAGGGGTGAATGGAATTGTTGGATGCTTTCCGAGGAAGAAATTGGCGTAGACTGCATACTTGTTGGATTGCCAAACTGAAATTTCAAAATTAATTACTTTGAATTTGATAGTTTATTTTGTAAACACATTTTAGATCTTTTCTTGAAAACCAATTGAGTTTTGTTTCATTTCAAAATCAATTGGCATTGTGTGCTTTGTATTCGTCGCATTTTTCAGTCAGATTCCTTTTTTCTTTCGTTTTTCTAGCAAAAAAACTGAAAAAGGTAGCGCAATGCACTCTCATCGTTATCCTTATCAGGATAAGCTCCGCCCACTTCACACACAATCAGCGACGAAGTGCGAAACCCGCGAGGAGTCTGCACATGCATGAGATAAAGTCCGCGCGTTTGGAGGGAGGCTCGGTTGTAACGGGTGTGGTCGGGTGCTCGCTACCACTAAGCTCTCATAGTCTTTCGGGTTGGGAGTGATAGGGTAGCTATGAGCAAGTTTTGGAATGTTAGCGGTTTGGAGAAACCGCACTTGATCTGTTGTCCTTACCTGGGTCTTTTTGGTTGTAGTATTTTTCGAGAAACTGTTGAAGAGCAGCAGATGGTTTGTCAAATGCGCATTGATCCACGGACACGTTTTCGGTCTGGAAACTATCCATTATAGAAACAAGTCTAAAAACTTGTTACCTTCAACATAGCGTCAAACATTTTGAAACCATTTCCAGCGCGTTGTTCCGTGGGTACCACAAAGAAATCCAAGATGCACATGGCTTTTTCCATGTACTGGTTTTGCTCGTTGTCCGTCAGATACAAGGTCTTGTAGCCAACTCTCAAAAGTCCTTTTAATATGCTTTTGTTTCTGAAAATCGCAGAAATTCAAATTTTGACAAAAAATTGTAGAAAGTCCCTGACCCGTCGGCTTTCTCCCAGAGAATGTACGTAATCTGCTCGTCATCCTGGTCAACGATCTTGTCATACTTTGTGATGACTCTTTTCCATCCGTGGAACTGCAAAAAAGACAAATGTCGTGCATTTTAGATTGTCTCGCATTTCGAATGCATTCATTTCTCATTTTTAGTCTAAACTGTAAAAAGGGGAACACGAATATATAGAAAACTGACCTTGGACGACATTTCTCCCAGAGTATCAATGCTTTGAGCCACTGGCCAGTACCGTTTTGGACCATACTTGAGCAAATCCGCACGATCGAGTCGTTGGATGTTGTCAGTGAAAATAGTGGAGAGGTCGTAGGCAATTTCCATCCTGAAATATGTAAAACTACACCCAGTGAATTGGGCTTGTACGCGATTAAAGAAAATGGGCGGAAGAAGAAGAAACGTGAGACTGGCCTCTGTCCGCAATATATAGGAAAAGAATAATCGGGCGACGGTGGTGGGTAGTGGAGAAGAAAAAAAACTTGATGGGATAGACATTTGAAGATGGTCATTTATTTATGACTCACTACACTCACCGATTGGGAAACCGAAAATTGGAAATAAGGTGAGGAAATTGAAAACTTTGTGAGTAACCAAATAGGAACGTGCTCAAGTGTTTGGTTTGGCTTGATTTGCACATTTATGACGACTACAAGGGGTTTGTGGTGTTTATAAGTATAAAATATTCATTTTTGAGCAAACAAAGAAGAAGAGTTTTGATTGGCGGCCGGAACCTCTCAAAACCCGATAAGTGGAGTGCAATTAATTAGACTGGATAAAAAAAGGAAAGCGATAGAACAGAGATTCGATCTCAGTTCAATTCTCAAAACAAAAGACCAACCACCAGATGTATCCATCTATTTATCCTATAGCGTTTGAAACGAAATGCCACTGCAGTCAGAAAAAAATGAGGGAATATATAATGCGGAGGGGACGGACATAGAGATGGACATATGGAGAGGGGGAAGAGGAAAAAGGAAAAAAATGTGTTGCGAAATAAAGCCGAAAAAAGTGGGCACGAACAATCGATACCAAAGGGTGCCAAGGGAGAGGACATTGCGCCGGAATGTAAGGAGTGGCGTAGCGCGCAGAGGGGTTTTCACAAAGAAAAAGGCAGTGGAGTTTGGAGGGAGGACTGGGCGACACTTTGAATGGGTTCTGGTAACTCGCACTTCCGATGCATTTCTCTTTGTGTGCAGTGGAAGTGGCAGTGCAGAAGGAAACGGAAGTGTTATGAAATTTGAATTTTGGATTTGAAAATGAGAGTGAGATAGATAGAGATTAGGAATGAAATTCGGAACGGAAAGAGATCGGCGTGAGAGATTGTGTTCAAGGTCCGAGAATAGACCTATTATCCGGAATACACCATTCGTTTCAAATGGATCTTTTCTTGAAGAACGTTGAATAGAATATTCAAACGAAGTAAAAGGGAAAAAGGGAAAGGAGGCGGGAGGAGGACAAAAGTATCGCAACTATACTTTTGAACAATGAGGATGTGGTCAAGGATACCAGGCATGCTGAGAAGCTTGCACTTGTTCAAATAGGTCATTCTGTCTTCCTTTCCCTCCTTTTCGTTCTCTCCTCCACACAGATATAGATACTCAATTTACAACCGCAGATGGTACGTAGTGCTTGGTTATTACCCACTTCGTACACATGGGCCCGAGGTCAAACCAATCGGCCGAGATAAACAAACTGACGATTACCGACAATGTGTTCGCATGTTTCAACTTTCATGAATTTCATGATATATCCAGCCGCTGAGGTGCAATTTTTTTTTAAAAGTTTAGTGAAAAGGAAATATTCTGCAACTTTCAGATTTTTTTGAAATTGGTATAGTACTAACCTGAAATAAAAAACGAAATAATTAGAAATTTAACTTCTTTACTAAAACAAGATGAAACATAAAACTTTCAAAGCGAAACTGAAAGCAACGTCAAAAAGAACGAAGAGCAAGTCAGACCCTCCCTTTCCATGAATATGAAAATTGGAACAAAAAATAGAATGAAATCCATAACAAGAGATTTACAGCTATACAAATTTCGAGTTACTCAACATACAGAAAATGGGCGGTGGACTCAACTGAATTTGATTCATCTCGTCCGACCGCCCAACAATTGGATAAGAAAAAACCATAAATTGACCTAGAAAAATAACGAAAATTTGACAAAGAAAAGAAATGCTCACAGGGTAAAAGGAAAAAGAAGACAAAAGAAAAAAGTGATGACAAAGAAGGGGAAGGGGAAATTGTGAAAACGATGAAAATTTACATATTCACACGTGGATACTAGGCGAGGGTCGGGATACTGCTCGTTAGATAAAGAGGGAAGGGGAGAATAAGGCGGGTGGTGAGTACTCGAAAGGCTGCATTTGTGGGGGCTGAAAAGGCTGCGTGAGTGTGACAAAAATCTGCCAATTTGAGCGGGGCAAAAGTGAAAAAGCTTTTGAAAATTTAAGGAACACTTGTGTGAATGGGTAATAAGGCGCTTTGGGGTTTGGGGGAGAGAGAAATAAAAACCATTTGAGACACAGAAACAAAACATTTGGCAGCGGCAAAAACCTACAAGCTATGTAAAAAAAGTACAAAACAAAGACATTGATATGGGGGAGAGTTTACAGAAAATGGTGGGAGCGGAGGGGTACCGTGGAGTCAGGATTACATGAAAATTTTAGAAGAATTTGAAAAGTTTGGAAAGCAAAAAGGAAATGGAAAAAGGAGAAAAAAAGCAACAACGGTTTACAATTAAATGATGGGTGGAAAATAAAAACTTTTTTGTATATAAAATGTACTAAATCTACAAGTGTATAGTAGCGATCCTGTTCGGCTTGAAGATACCAGTGACCGCTTGATCACAAGTATTGTTCCGAGTTATTTTCGATGCTTGAAGCTTCAGATGTTTAGAACGGATGGTTGCTGAAGTCGGCGCCGAGCGGAATGTCAAACGGAGCACTGTCGTAGATTTGGCCGTTAGTTGGAGATGTGGAAGAGTTGACCGGTGCTTGCTTTGCAAAGTATTTCTCGAGTTTCACTGAAATAATATAGTGTTGAGTATTTTGTCTTTTGATAGAAGTATTCTAAACGAACATTATGCTTTTCAAATAAAAATTGTTCCTAGAAGGCGTTTTTTCGATATGAGGTGATAAGACATGCGGATTTTGGTAATCCTCACGCAAAACAGCCAAATTGACTTTTAAATGAAAAAAAGCTCATTTAGTAGGCAAAAGCGACGAGGATGGTTGGTGAGACTCTCCGAGTGTAGAGACGGTTGCAGTGGTGTCGATGGTCAGTGTCAACCTGATGAAACACAAGGTGAGAATGGGATTTGCACAGCACAACAAACTTTTTTTGCTATCAAAAAGGGAAAAAGCGGGAATCACGTCAAAATTGGATTGGATCGGCTTGTATCGGCTTGTGGATCACTCAAAGTGAACAAAAACGGTGTAGAGTGTTGATCTCGTGGCCCTTGGTCCGTTGTGTTAAAGTAAAACATAACACCGGTTACTAGAAACATAGTGAGTAAGACTACGCCGGCGGCTGGTAATTGGTCGAAACGGTTGGATAAGGAGGTTGAAATTGGAGTAGTTTGACAGTTGGATAGAGAGGATAAGGTTGGAAGCGTAGAACCGGGGTAAGTTTGGAAGCGATGCGTTGGAGAAATTGAGTATATGCATCAAATAAAGTCTCGAACACTAATCATCATACTCAGATGATAACCACAGCGAATCAAAGCCAAGAAATTCGATCTCTTTTCGTGTCATCTTTTTCTCAATATCTTTGATGTACTTACGCAAGATATGCTTTCCAAAGTTATACTTGCGCAACGTAGCAATATGAGGCTTGATTGTAAGCGTTATTTTCTTCCGGTGTTGTGGATCAGCAACATCGAGCATTTTCTGGACGACGTAGTTCGCAAACGGATCCTTCATCATTTGAAGAAGTGGTGGAGATGGACTGAAAATATTCAAGTTAGAAGAGAATGCATATTGTTTTACTTACTCGTTCGGGTCGCCACAAACTTTGTCAATGATCAAGTTTCTTTCAGCATGCGCTCCGAATGTCAAGCATTTTTCAATGACATTTGAAGCAAACTTATGCTGAGCGAACGTAAGCAAATCGTCGGTAATGACTTCTCGCACAATGTACTCCTTTTCTTCAGGGCTTCCGTGCTCAATGACGTGCTGGATAACGTAGTTTCCGTATTGGTCCAAAACGAGATTATTCAGGTGGATGTGAAGAGCATCGAGAACTGGTTTCTTCTGTTCCTCGGAGCAATACTCGAGAACACGTTGGATTACACGGCAACCATACGGATGGACGGAGAGGGTGTACACATTATCACTGTTATTCTTGGTGAACGCATCAATGATAAACTGCAAACGATCTGGCTCGACGCGTTCGATCACTTTTTGAATAACGTGATTGCCGTTCTGGTCCTTGACACATTTCAGTACTTGTCCTTCCATTTCTCCTAGAATCTCGTGTTGGTACTTTTCATCCACATACTCGAGAGCCTTCTGGATAACACGACATCCGTACATCTGCAGAGCCAGCTTCATAACGTTGCCTCGGATTTTGCTAACGAGTGCAGATCTTTGTTCGTTGTTTCCATATTCAAAGAACTTTTGGATTACATAGTTTCCGAAAACGTCAGTCATAAGCTCTTCGGCATGTTCTAGCACAGGGGTGAAGATGGCAGCTTTGTCGCGAAGGGAAGCACGCTCAAGTTTCTGTTGGATGAAACGAGAACCATGCTGATCCTTGGCAAATTCAATGACGTTATTGCGGATGTCTTGCAGCTGAAAATAATATACTTCATAATGTTTCCTCTGAGAATCATAGCAACTTACTGTTCTTGGAGATTGCCCATTTGGATCTTCTGGTCCTCGCCGTCTTGGTGGATTCTGCGAGAAGTTTGGAGGAAGTCCATTCTGTTGTTGTGGTGGTGGCATTCCGAAGCTTCTCTGCTGCCAGTCATTCACCATTTGTCCGTTGTTCATGGCATTCTGTGGCGGACCAAAGTACTGCTGTTGGCCATTTTGCTGCACTTGCTGAACTTGAGGTTGCTGTTGCTGCTGTGGCTGCGGTTGCTGTTGTTGGTGCTGCTGTTGGTGCTGTTGTTGCTGCTGAGCCTGCTGCGCTTGTTGGTTCTGCATCTGAGCAAAGTACATGTGCTGACTGCTGAATCCGTTTTGAGCCATTCCTTGGATTGGTTCTGAAAATTTTAATATTCTTGTCTTGCTGCAATTTTTCAAATTCTCACCGTGAAGAATTGCATGTTGATAGATTGGCTCTCTCTGCTGCATTTGCTGAGGTCCGATTGTCATTCCTCCAAAACCAGATGTCAAATTCATGATGTTCTGGTACCCAAATGGCGGTGATGATGACACAATTTGTTGTCCTTGCGGACCTCCGTTCTCATTGTTCACAAACTCTGCCGCCATTCCAGGTAGATGATTGTTTGAATTATCCTGTATAGGAGGAAACATCCCAGGACCATTGGAATATATATTGTTCCAAGGAGGTGGACAAGGCGGGTAGGATCCGTTTGGTGATCCACCTAGCAAATGTCCTCCTTGAGCCAAGAAAGGTGTCATTTGAAAATCAGGCGTTCCCTGAGGCACTCCTTCTGATGGTATAGGAATTGGTACCGCATAGCCTCCATTTGTCATTTTTTCTTCTCTAAAAACAATTTCAAATTTAGAATTTGGCTTCAGGTTGTGAAAAACTTACTTCCGATCATTTGGAGAGCGGGATATATTGAAACTGGTGGTGAACTGGAAAAGAAACCATTACGTTTAGCAAAAATGAAGAATTTCATAACGCATTTCAGTTTTTAGTGCATGTTCTTTTTCTGTGAACGTTATTTTTTGTATTTTGAATTATGTTTTGCATTGGAAATTGTATATCATTACAAATTTGGATTTTCGCTGCATAAATTGTCTTTTTGTTGCTTTTTTGTCAATTTAATCTTTTCTATCGAATTTTTGATGAAAAAACTTACGTAATTTCGTTGGTTCACTGAAGATGGCGATCCAACCAAGTTATCGACCATCCCAGTGAAAGCCGTCACCGATTGTCCAAAAGATTCGGATTTTGGTGAATGACCCTGATCTTGTAAGGGCTGAGCTCCGCTGATGAGGATGGGTTTGGCACTTGAATGGTCTGAAAGAATATTCAAATGAATTTCAAAAATTGAAATGTTTTTTCTTTGAAAAAACAACAAAAAAGCCTTTTTTTGAAATTTTATTGTAAAATTTTTTCTAATAAAGACTTGCCTGCATAGTATGTTGCTGGATTACTATAAGACCACTTTGGATCAGCCATATGAATGTCTTCGACCTTTGGGGACCCTGAAACAATAAATGTTTAATTGTTATGATTTTTTCTCAAAATTGCAAGTATGCGATTAAAGAGTGTCAAATTCTGATTCTGCTCGAAAAATGAGTAAAAAACAGATGAAAACCGAAAAAATTCGGCAGGAAACAAGCTTATCTTCAGTGTGTATCCTTCCCCCGCGCCATGTGATGTAATACCCAACTACAAAAAAACGTCATTTGATAAGTTTCAGTGATGTAAGAGCCATTAGACTCTGTATCTCGCGTCGGTTTTGAGTCGCTACGCAGCGAATGTGTCCCCGGGGAGCGCACTTGCATCGCGACAGTTGGCAGTGGGGGGAAGTAGGAAAAAAGAGGCGAGAGATTGTCTTTATGTGTCTCGAAGCGTGTGTGTGCGTGCCTCGCGCGCTTCGAATGCCCTTAGCCCAAGATCACAATCGTCGATAAAACTGACTGGAGCGCAGAGAGAGAAAAGAAGAAACAGAGAAAAGGACGTGGGAGGAAATGAGAAAAATGAGAGAAGAAACAGAGAGAATTGTATCGGATTGGAATGCCACAGAGAGGAGGAATTGAAGGAGACAAGTAACATGTCTGCAAAACAGAGAAAGTCTGCTGCACTTTTGCGAAAAGAAAGCAAAGCAACAAAGAGAGAGGGTGAAGTGGAAAGAGTAAAAGTGCAATAGTCAATTTGCATCGCTCCCTCAAAGGACATCTCTCATACTTTTTCACCTTCTAAACAACCACTTCTTTTATTTCCGAATAAATACATCAATTCCAATTTACGAAAACAGAATAAAAAGGAAAGAACACGATACAGACGACGCAGTTTGTGCAAAGGTTGTGAGGTAAAAAGTGCACACAGGACGTAAAATGTGTGCGAGACCAGACTGTGCAAATATTCGAGTAGGGGGGGGGAAGAGAGTCAAGGGCAAGTAATACTTTCATAGTCTGTACGCCTAGTTTTAAGTCTTTTTGAACTATGTAAATCAAAAAAATTCTGAAAATTTGGTTCAATTTTTGTATTTGTTTATACATGTAGTAGAAAGCAATGTGTATACGTGAGAGTAACAAGAAATCCCTAAATCTCTACGTACAAAACGAGCCATTACTATGAAATTTTCAGAAAAATTGTGTATTTGTGGTGCAATTGTTCGATTTGACAGTTCCGTCAAAGAACACTGCACAACTATATACTTTTGTTGGTGTTATTGTTAGATGCAAAATAAAATCACAATTTCACAGTTTTCTGCCTATAGTAGGCAGTTTTTCTGGTTGATTTTCTGTTCTTCTGAGGTTTTTTATTCTTATTCCTTCACCGTTTAGCTTGTTACAGCTTTTGATAGAATTTTGACTTCTAATAGGCTTATGCTAACTTTTCATCTCAAAAAAAATCGTATGCATCTGAAAAAAACAACAATAAAAAAGAATACATCAAAAACACTGGAAACTTTCAAAAGAACATATATTTTGCTAGCGATGGCACGAGGTGTAGCTCATGTTGAATGTACCGCCTAAAACTAGTTCTGTTTCGTTTGCATTCGTATGTAGTTCGCAAAAAGTACATGATCAGCCGATTGGCGACTAAGTGGCAGTATTGAACACTGCGCGTCATATTTTGGTATACCGAGAGATTATAGATCAGAAATTTCTAATTTCTCACACCAGGACACTTTTGAAACTACATAGGTGCTCGAGAAAGCGTGTGAAAATGCTTTCATGTTTAAATGGAAAACTATACTAAGATTATACTACTCTGAGAATATAGACAGGTGCAAATTAGATTTCACTACTAATACTAAAACTAAACTAGTCAACCTGATTTCGGTTTGATAATTGAATTTTTCAAATATCACCTGACAACGACAAGTCAAACATTCAAAGATAACGTAAAACAATGAAGGAAGAGGGGCTGTTTTAGGGAAAAGCAAACAGGGAGTATCATGTTGGTTTTGATGCTTTCGTTCTGCTATCATGGCATGACTTTGGTTTCGGAGCATTGGAAAGACATCATCGATTTATTTTTTTATGTATTCATTTTTTTTCGTCTTTGGCAACTCATTCTGTCAAAAGTTGATAGACATCAACGGTTATCGTTAAAAGAGCACTGTGTTCTGTATCTTTAATTGAAGAAAGAAAAGAGGAAAAGAGTTTACCATTAAACATAGAAATCAAGATGTCGAAGCATTGATAACATTTGGAGCACACATGCTCACTCTCACCTCACTCCCGACGTATTTGCTTTATAGTTCGAATCATAGAAGACTACCTTCCAGAATGGCCATAACACGGTCAGGATTGTTCACATTGGAAACTTCCAATCCACGATTTTTCACATGTTGTGGAAAATTTCACGTTAAGGTTGGTTTTTTTTCTAGCTTTTGCGGCATTCAACAAAGAAATGAAAATGGACACAAGAAACCAAGCTGAACTCATTTCATTGCCTTCGAAAAAAGTAATCAAGAAGAAAGTTTCGTATCTTTCGTACACTCTGGGCACTGAAGTGGTTTGGTTTCACTCTAGAAAAGTTAGAAGAGACGGGGTAAAAAAAGAACCGGAAACGAAACTTTTCTCTCTTTTTTATATTCAAAGTGCTCAAACTCAGCCCCTCTATAAAAAAAAACTTTTTTCTGAGGAAGTTTTTCTTCGACGTTTTAACGGGAAGTGATTAAAAAGCATTGGGTACGAAGTATCATCTTTAATGCTTTTGGAATGTAAACTTTGATGCAAAAAAACTTAAACATGTTTCAAATCCAAACGTGACTGAAAAGACCAGATGATAATTCATTTCATGGACAAGAAAACGTCAACCTCAGTTAGTGCTAAAAGTTCAAAAGTTCAACTGAAAGTTTACAGCTTGCTCTCGCGTTCATCATTGTCTTTTTGGGATTCATTGAAATAACGGAATGGTATTTCTACATTTTCAACGACCGAGCTGGTGAATCTGTTGATGCCGGACAAGCAGTGCTATCAGTGAGAATAATATACACAAAACTGGTGTATTGCAACCAAAAATATTTTTCAGCTATGGCAGCTGGTTTCTATTATCTTTATGACCATTTCTTTCTTTACTGAGCAGGAACACCTACTAATCCCCTTTATTTTGTTCATGGTATGGTAGATTAGTTTGAGAAGCTCGGAAACTACTAACAACTTATTTTTAGATCTTTCTTGTCACCAACTTTGCTTTTTGGGTTATGCAAATACTGTTCATTGCTGTCTATCCATACTCTGACAGAGCCAAACATCTCTTTGGATTCACTGAGAATACTGAGTTCTATTTGAGAGAGAAAATATGTAAATGATGTTTGAGTTATGACAGTTTGACTATTTCGCAATCTTCCAGCGCTCACCGTGCTTGCTGTCTTTACCACCATCACAACAATGATTGGATGGTTTCTTCACGTGGGATTGGCATGTTACGTGTACTTCCAGAGCAGAAACAGAGAGAGATTGGTGAAAATGTCAGCTATGAATGTGGTATGTTTGACAGCGGTTGATAACAAGAAAAAACGATGAAATTTCAGAGACCACCGTTGGTCCTACCAACTACTCCGGAGCCTAAGACACTGGTCTCGAAAGCCCCTGTCAGAGAGTCATTCCCAAATCCAAACTTCTCAATTTCCGACGACGAGGATCATGAGGATGATGAGGAAGACAAGGTGTTTGAGAGAAAGGCTGGACCGAGTATGGTATAACATCAAAGAAATACTTGCACACAACAATAAAGTTTTCTGTTATTATTTTTTGAATCTATTAATAGACAATAACAAAAAACGTCAAGAAACTGAACAAATGCAAATACAAAGTAAAAAAGAAAAGACAACTGAAGCAGACTAATGGAGGTTACCCTTGGCCGGCTGGCAGGGGACAATTATAAATAGCCGAATATATAATAAGGTGTTTCATGAAATCCCATATGGGCAGGTCGTATAGAAGCCATTCAATGGGGAAAGGAGACAGACTAAAATGATTGGTTAGAACCACCTGTGGATTACCAAGAAAAGGACCATATTCGATCGGAAGCCTTAGTAAAACAGAAATGCTTCAAGAGGTTTTAGCGAATAAAAGAGGGAAAAAGGGAAAGTGCTATTCTGAAGATTACCATGAATGTGATAACGGTTAGTTGTTCTCACTGTAACAAATCACTCGCATACCGGTTCACTTGCATAGGTGGACTCAATAAGCGACACAACACTTACGCAATTGTTTCTTTGAGGACGACTTGCCAACTAACCCGTCAGTATTAATCAGCCGCAACCAATGATTGTGTTCACCAATATCTGTTCAGTTTAATTGATATATCTCAATACTTCTGAGAACTTCTGAGAGAAACTAGCAGCTGTCCGTCCTTTCCCCGTGCCGTGGGACTTGTGGGTTCAAGTCGGAGAGAACAAAAAATAAAGGAGAAAATGTGCTAAAAATGTGGTTTTCATTTTGAATCAACAAGCAACAGGCAAAGTGCAAAGGAACACAGAAAACATTAAAAAAAAACATCACCACACAGTTTTTGAGTTCTATCCCGAAAATAAAAATTACGAAGTTGTATTATTTTATAATTGATTTTTCGGAATCCCTGTCATTTTTCATAAATGAACAAACCAGATACAAAAACTGTTTTTCACAGTTTAAATCGGTTACGTCAACTACTACGTCAAACGTATACCAGTTTTCTCGGTAAAAACAAGGTTTGATTAATCAAATACTTCTGTTGATCTCTTAGATTCAAAAATCTTCACCATCTGTTTCAAGAAAACGACAATAACACTCTACATACGTAGTTATTCAATTCGTCGAGAAGGTTCCTCTTGTTCTACCTTCTAGTGTCTGTATGCCAATGTCCTTCAGTTTATGAGTTCTGTAAAACCGGATTCAAAAAAAGTACGCTGATCTTGGGCGTGATATGGGTACGACTGTAGTCAAGGCAGGTCAGCGACCATTTGTATAAGACTCCTTGCGGTCACGGTTCGACTGGACAATTGGATAAATAATGAAGAATATGGAAAGCCGTGAAACGCCGCTATTCATTCTTTCCTTCACTTTCTCTTGTTCTTCCGACCGATACAATCGATCCGTGATGACCCCTTTTTGGAGAGGCAAATCCTCCTTTCTTACATATTTCCTTTCCCTCACTTCTCTCCTATACACCATGTTCTCTCGTTTTTCTACCTTCTTCTATGTTCCCTAAGTACAAACTCCATGTAGTTGTGACTGTGTTCTCTGTTCCTGAGCTTCTTAAAATTTGACCGAAGAATGCCGAAGGAATTCCCATTTTCACTGAAGATGGACTTGTCGACGACACGGTTTACTGACAGTTTTTCCTGAAGCAAAACCGATCGTTTGTAGGGTTATCAGAATTTCCGTTTCCGATCATTTCGTATTCTTTTATCAGAAAGTGCCCTTACCGAGCGAGTATAAAACCATGTCGCTGACAAGTCCGCATCGTCCTCATAATGTCGAACTCGCTTTCCCATGGCGTTTTTCCGTGCACTGACCACGTTTTCAGAGATAACAGCGATTATCTGGCTGCTCTTGGGTACAATATAGCAATGAACAATAACGAAACTCGTAAGTACTCACAGCCATGATACTGTATCAGATACCACTTTAAACCTTCAGGTGTTTTGGTGACAGGAGCTTCTGGATTCATTGGAACTCACTGTGTGGAAATTCTTCTCAAAAATGGATATCGAGTACGCGGAACTGTCAGAGATCTGAACAACAAGGCAAAAGTTGGACCTGTGAAGAAGTTGGACAAGGGAAACCTTTTGGAGCTGGTCGAGGCTGATCTCTTGGATCCGAAAGGCTGGAGAGAGTAAGGGAAATGGTTTAGATGACGGATTACTTCAGTTCCTTGAAGCATTTGCGTCATCAGACAATGAGTCATTAACCATGATGCTAACAATCATCATTTACAGAGCAGTAGCCGGATGCGACTACGTCCTTCACGTGGCTTCTCCATTTCCAATTGTTTCAGACGAGCGGTGCATCACTACCGCTGTTGAGGTGACAAATGCTCTTTTGCACTTTCAAATGTTCTTTGTTGCCGTATTCAGGGTACTTTGAACGTCCTGAAAGCAATCGCTGAAGATGGAAACGTCCGAAAGTTGGTGCTCACTAGCAGTTGTGCCGCTGTAAATGGTTTTTTTGATCTTGTTTCGTTGGTTATGATCTGTGTCTTTCTGTTACAGAAGGGTATAAGCAGGACAGAATGTTTGATGAGACATCATGGTCGAACTTGGACAGTGACTTGGTTGACTGTTACATCAAGAGTAAGACGCTTGCTGAAAAGGCCGCATGGGACTTTATCAAGGATCTCCCTGAAGATAAAAAGTACATATTTTCTCATTTCTTAAAATAAATCTGTTGTGAAACTAAAAAATTCCTTTTTTCAGGTTTCCAATGACCGTTATCAACCCAACATTGGTGTTTGGTCCCGCCTATATCACCGAGCAAGGTGCCAGTATTACGGTGAGCCCTGGGATTGAAAAAAGAATAACAGTCCCCAATTCTTTTGCCTTTGCCACGTAATGCATCATTCCCAAATAGTATAATTGAATTGTTGATGTCGTTATTTGTCATTTTGTCTGCTTGGAATACATTTCGGCTGACGACCACACACAGGCGCTTGTTATATGGTCATCTGCGCGAAATTGATGTTGCATTAACATGAAAACACACGTCGGCAATGCCAAAAGGCACATTGACAACGACAACGACAAACCGAACACAAGGGAGATGTCAAAACGTTTATTTATTTATTCATTCCAGCTGATGCGTAAATTCATGAATGGAGAGATGCCAGCTGCACCGCCACTCAACATGGCCATCGTCGATGTGCGTGATGTGGCTTTGGCTCACTTTGAAGCCATGCGGCGACCAGAATCAGATAACGAACGCATTCTGGTAACAGGAAGAAACATTTGAACAATAGGAGAAAATGTTGCTTTTAGGTCACCAACAGCCCATCCATTTGGTTCATTGACATTGCCAACATTCTGAGAGAAGAATTCAAAGGGAAAGGTTAATCGGAAAAAATTCAACAAAGTGTAAAAAAAACCGAATTTTAGGATACTGGATTCCAAGATTCACCGCCCCATACTTTTTCGTGAGACTCTATGCCATGTTTGACGCAGAAACCAAAGCGAGTCTTCCCCGACTTTGCCATGAAGTCAAATTTGATAACTCAAAGGTTCACTTTTGTTTTTCATGTTGTTTTTGTCAACCCCTTTCTTTTTTCAGGTTCAACGTCTGTTGGGGATGACCATGCGTGACAACAAGGAGGCTCTTATCGATATGGCCCATTCGCTTATTGATTTAGGCATAATTGAGAGGAAATAATACGAATGCACACAGTGACAAACGTTTTTATCGTCACAACACACTCATGTTCAGCTGTTTACACCCATAATAACACAAAAATATATAAATTAAACAAAAATTTTGTCATTGAAGTAACAATTATAAGAGTCTGGCTCTTTCCGGGTCGCGAAGGTTGTTCAGCTGACGTTTGTAGGAGAAAGTGGTGAATCCGAGAATGATGGTAGAGAGAAGGAGTACTGACAGGATGACAATCATCGATCCTGTGAGAGTAGACGATTCGGGAGCTCTTTCAAATCCCTGACATTCAAACATCCAGTCAGATTTCGGTTTTCGAGAATTCTAAAAACAAAAAACTTAAAAAAAATTTTTTTGAACGATTGTGTTAATACTTTGGTAATTTTTTTCAATTCTTCCCAAGTGCATTTCCCTTGTCCACACAGCTCTGGCACCAATTCCACTCTTGTTTGGTTGAAACCCATTGATAAGAAAAACTGAAAAAACACACTTGTAGCTGGCTGTTAAAATCAATGTGACGTGACGCACTTTAACAGTCAGTTCTCCCAAATTTTCATGCATTTCAATTGCAAGATGAGCTCCGAAAAACGGAATATCTTTTGGCGCTTTTTTCAAACGGAGTGAATGCCAAAGTGTGACAATGTTTGTATCATGCTGCAAAGTTGTTTGTTTTCTCAAGTAATTGTGATTATTGAGTAACTTACTCCACTGATAAAGGTACCCTTGGTCAAATTCTGCTGCAGATGAGTTTCAAAGTAGGACATGACCAACTCATTGTGATAATCTGAAGCAATGCAATTTTCAAACAGGCAAAAAAACCAAAGCTCTCACTCACTTCCGATAGATTCATTTTGAGCTAAAACAATAGCATTGTGAATTTCATAGCTCATAGTCAAAATCCGATCTTCATAACCAACAGCCCATTTCGGAAGTGGGAAACGATCATCTTTCAAAATTGTCTAAAAAATTGTCATATATTTTTTCTCAGTTTTTCAAAACTAGTTCTTGTCAATTTCTCACTCGAATTTTCAATGAATCCAAGGCTTTATTATAATCAGTAGCCACTTCAATCGGTTTTCCAGCGTTTTGTCTAACGAGTTCCAAAAGTCCCGAGTCGAGTTTATTCATTTTGACCATAACGTCCGCGTATTCGTCAGTTTTTGAAAACGATTCTCCGTAAACAAAACAGTTATCAACTGCACCAAGAGAAACCTGGAAACAATTGAAAATTATATATGTAAAGGTGAAGAGTGTCAACCCAATCCAACGAAACATCAGTTTCCTGAGCAATTGGCTGCCAGTTGAGTTCGGAACTCCAACGTTGGTTTTTATTTGGAGGCATGAATCCTGCGAACATTGCTTGAGCAGAAGTAGATGTTCTGTTGTCTTTTCCAGTGTAAACGTGGAACTAAAATTCAAAAATTCTTTGAGTAAAGATTGATTTGCTGCTGGTGTACTTCAGTTGGTTTGTATTTCGTTCCAAAATGATCGCCATAAATTTTTGATAGCTTCCCTCCTAGTATAAATTCTTGATTGATTCCTTTCTGAAAAATTACTCATTTACCGAACCGAAAATCACAATTATTAAAAAAAGTTACATTTGTAAGTTCTCCAGGATACGCAATATCTAAATATTCAAAATTGGTAGGGTCTTCACTTGGAAAATGTGTGAAGTGAGTTGGAAGACGTTCTCCATGACGGAACCACTGAAAATAGCAGACGATGTTTCCATTTACATATATCAACTCACAATTTGCACAAACTTCAATTTTCCAAAAACAATTGGCAGCGAAAATAGCAAAAATGGTAAGAAAATCCGCATTTCAAAAACTGTTTTGGGCAAACAAATTCAAAATTACCAAGCGGCTCTTATCAATGCTGATGATTTTCGTATCAAATTGAGCACTTTGAAAATCGATTATTTTTTGTTGTCTGTGGTGTACAAGACACAGCATACACTTGGTGTTTTGTGCCCAGATCATACACCACCATACAGTATGAGCAGCAAGATATGCCAGTTGATAAGATAAGAGAGGGAGATAGCAGATGTACATAAATTCATTAGCAATTCAACTTCCCATATTTTTTTTCCTAAAAATTGTTGGTCCCTTATAGAAAAAAAAACGCAGCGTGCACTTTTTCCCAGCCAGTCCAGTTAATTTCGCAATGCTTATGTTTTGGTTATTTTGGTTGCGAAAGGAGGAGGATTTTGGAGATGACTAAGACTGAATGAATAAAATGTCAGATGTTTTCTTCTTGTTTTTTCAAAAGATATATTGGTCAATAACTTGATTTTTGATCAATGTTCTTGAATAATGATTCACCGTTCGTTAGGAATGAAACAAACAAAAAATTGCTGTTTTTTTCTGAATTTTAACAAAATTCGAAAGAAAGGTGGCCTTGTATTGCTGAAACTCTATACTGCTGACTTTTTTCTCATTGTTCCAATGAATCTGAATGCAATTAACCCCAAGCTGTCCTAATTCGACTGTTTTCCGTTGAATCATCCATGAAATTCCTGAGTGAACAACAAAAGTCACATGCGGTGGTTGGATGCGATAAGGAACGGCGGTTTTAGTACGGTGGCAGAACCTTGGCGTGTCACCCTCATCAATCACCACAACCCTCCGGCCGTCCGTTCTACTGAACGACCCCCCGACTGCGCGTCGCCATTGTCACCTCTGTTTCGATGCGATTGAAACATTTTCTTCGTATCAGAACTTCTCAACCGACGACATTCATTTTAAAACCGAAACGTTGAACCAAAGTGTAAAGTCAGCCCAACCAATTGCAAGTATGAACCTATTATTCATTGAAGGGGACACATCTCTTTTTTACACTGCTACGTTAGCCGCCCGGGACCTGTTTACACCTATCTCCGAGGTTGACGGGTCGGCTCCCTCTCGTTTTTTTTACAAACAACAGGAGTTTTTTGATGTACGTGTGGGAGAAGAGCAGTTTGAGACCAGTGACGAAGGAGTGGTGACGGATGCGGCAAGCGTCATGAACTTTTGCAAAGTTGAAAATAGAAATTGAAAATTCCATTGGAAAGTGCAAAATGATTTGTTTCACAGATTTGCATTAAATTTCTGTTCGCTGAACTTGCGTCCTGAAACTTTGACTGAAACCTGAAATTAAACAAAACAACGGTTTTTTTAAAGATGCTTTTATCGGATTTTGAAAGGAAATTGTACATGACAGGTGGCGCAATGGCTGAGGTGGAACGGTTGTATAGTTTGAAGGCTGAGGTAGAAAAATGTATACTAGAATGTTGGGAAAAGGGTAGAGGTAGCAGAAAACATTATACAGGTAGACAAGAATATTTTGAGGTAAAAGGGGAGATGACTGAAATCAAAATGAGGTACATAAGTGGAATAGAGGTGACAAGTAGTTGGAGAGAGTTACATGAAAACGCTGAAAGGACTTCCTGAGATGAAAAGTTAGAGTTGGGCAAAGTGGTGATAATGGAAATGATTGAAGCGGGGGAGGGGAGGGAGGGGAACAAAAGAGAGCACGCATAGTCGAATCGGAGGATTTATGGCAAAAGCTGGTGTGTTGAGGTAGGTGAATTGCGAGATAGGGACTTTTGAAATCACTTGAATGAAAGAAAAACAGACACACATTTTGACATGGGCGCGTGGGAGAGGGGAAAGGAAAAGGTACATAAAAAGGGGGTGAACAATGGGAATTTGGAGTAAAACGGGTTGGCTCACTTGGGCTAGTACAATGACAACTAGACAAACGAATCTTTGGATGATTCTAATTCAAGACGGTCTATCTGCGCTACAATCCCTGATTCCGTAAAAGGAAACATAAAACCGTAATAAAAAAGAACAAAACACGATTTGGAAGATGATGGACGAGTTCGAATGATTTTCAGTTTGAGGTAGTTGGATGGGGAAGAGGTGGAAGGTAAAGAGAATACACAAAAATGCTATGGATTGGAAATCAAAGGAAACGTCTGCATCAAGAACGTTGCACATAACAATTGGCATATAGAAAATAAATAAAAATGAAAGACACTTAAAATTAAAGCATAAAAACAGAGCTTTTGAGGAAGAAATGAAGGAAAACAGAAATGGAATTGAAATGGTCCATATCCCGAATAAATTGAAAGGGTACATAGTAACGAAACAAGTATTCTGGGGTACTACATGTACTGACAGCAATACAATTGCTTCTAAATTTTGACACGTTCTGAGAATACAATAACTGTACGTTTTAAGGCTCCTTAAGTATGGTATCATCGTTTTGGCATTGAATACAAGTAATGAAATATGTTTTGAGGTAGAAAAGTGTGGGTGTGTGTGACATCAGTTTTGAGGTGAGGAGGAAACAATAACAAGTGTGAGATTTTGTGGAAGAGGGATGATTGGAAGTGTAGTTGCAAGAAACTGGCCATAGTTAAGAAACGTGCCCGAACAATGATAAATTAGTTAAAGAACAGAAAACCAGCTATGAAAGTCAAGTAACTAGACGAGAATATGACTATGGGAGAAGAGGAGGGGAAGGAAAAGTCTCCGGGTGGAATGGAACTAGCTCAGTTCAACTTCAGTTTACATTCTGCACAACTGGAACTGATGAAGGGCAAAACTTAGGGAATCTCCCGAAACATGTCCGCATTTTGTGCATTTGAAAGGACTTTCAAAGCAATGAGCGGCCATATGACTGGTATACGCGGGTTGACTCTGAAAATTATCAGTTGAGAATTTATAGAATTTCTTTGAATTCATACCCCAAAGTTGATGTTGCAATGGTGACAGGTGAACATCGAGTTGCGGTTGGCAAAGTTAAACGCCATGGTTGCCTGCTGGATGAGAGCTTGAAGCATTGATTGGTCATGTGTTGGAGCAACTGGAATAGGAGCCACAATGTTGACTTTGGTTTGCGGAGGTGACGGAGGAGACGTTGATGCTGTTGTGTCGCATGGCGAATGAACATCGTCATCAGCACTCTGAAAATGTAATCAACTTTTAGCAACCTGCTCATGTTTCAGTTATTGTACCTCTACGTCTCTGACCACCGCACTGTCGGTACTCATTGGACTGTTTCCTCTGTGTTGTTGATTGAGCTGTTCTAGAGACAACGTCTTGCACTTCTTTGCGTCCTCGTCTCCAGAAGAGGCTGCTGTAATAGAACAGTTGTTTACTAGAAAAAGGTCATGTTTTTTCTCACTTTGCGAGCTTCCGGCCGGAGAGGCGGTCAGATCACTGCTGTGGTCCATGATCTCTTCCTCCGCTTGTGGATTCTCACAAATATCGTCTTCAATTTTCACCTCTACATCAATTTCAATTTGCTCTGAATTGTCTTCTGGTTCCGGATTCAAGGATCCAAGAGTTGGAAGGTTCAGACTACTGTACAGAGAAGCGATGGTAGTTGGAACTGCACCAGTGTTCAGAATATGGGACATGCTATGCCTCATTTGTTCCTCTTGGGATGAGCAGACAATTTCACAGACAGGACACTTGAACGATGGAGTTGATGGGGCTCTCATTCCAGGAATCGACATAAATCCATTTTCAAGATGCTTATTCAAGAAGAATGGATTAGTCAAATTCAGTCCCTGACTAGCAGCAACCATTGGGTTGAATGCAAACGGTTGAGCAATTGGGGTCACTGGCTCCGAAGGTTCTGATTTGATCTCTTGCTTCACAAGGGAAGGACTGAATGTGATGGAAGCATCAGAAGTGCTGAGCGTTGGGGAAGTCTCTCCGCCGCTGAGATCAAGTCCTTCCGGCACACGTCTATGGTTATATTTCTTCAAGTGCAATTTCAAACTGTGGCAGTATTTGGTGGCATAGGTACAATCCATACACCTGAACTGATAGTGATTCGTGTGACTCTTCATGTGCGAGTTAAGCATTGATTTGTTCACACAAGTGTACGAGCACTTCTTGCACTGGAATGGCTTGCTTCCAATATGATTACGGTAATGGTACTCCTGTAAAAAAATCATGAAATTTTGATTCAATTAACAAAAATATCTTACCAAATGATGTTTATATTCCGTAACAAAATTGCAATGCTGGCAGTTAAGTTGTTTCTCAGTCGGGATATGAGTCCTAGCATGAGCCCATTGTTCGTCTTTCGACATGCTGTGATGACCGCACTGTTTGCATTTCAATATTTTCATCTTTCCGCTGCTACTCCTTCTTCCTTCCCCGTTCGTCGACTTTTCAGGCGACGCCGGTTCTCCTTTCATCGCATGAGAAACAGCTCCTAGTGCAGAAGCAAGACTGATACCATTCTCTGGAAGGAGGTTGGCGTTCTCAGCAAATGCTTTGATTTGATCGAGAGCTGAGGAACTGATGTTGTTTTGAGCAAGACTGGACAGCAGTGTTGGAGTTGAAGAAACATCCATATTGAGTGCTGTTGGAAGTGAAGATGGAAGGTCCGTGTGTGCAATGGCAGCAATGACAGTGTTGGTAGAATCCAGAAGTGAAGCCATAGTTGTTGACAGGTTAAATTGTTCTGTGACTGGACTGGAGGCTCCATTTTCTTTCGGTGGGCTCTGTCCTTTTGGAGAAGAGTTATTGTTTCCATTAGTCTCTTTTACTGGCTCCAATTCGAGACCAGCTCGAAGTTGTTCCTCTACTGTGTGAGACTCTCTCATGTGCTTTTTCAACCTGCAAATAAAACTTTTAGTTTTTAATTCCAAGTCTATCAATAACTCACCTTCCTTCTGTTCTGCTGGTGTAATCACACATACTACATTGATGATCCCCATGGGTATTCATGTGACTGTTGAAGTGAAACTTGGACGGACACATGAAGCCGCATATAGGACAGACGAGCTGTGGAGTCTGTCCATTTTGTGGTGGTGGGAGAGCAACTGGTCCAAGACCTGGCGGCCTACAGAAGGAAGCGGATGATGGAGTTGACGGGTTGGTGGAAGAAATGACAGTTGCTGCAGGTGTTTCTGTCGGCGTGGCAGCGGACTGAACAGATGGCGGTCGTGCAGCTTCCTTCGGTTCAATGTTGGAGAATGCACTCGTGCCACTCCGGACAAACCCGATGGACTCTGCGGCGGAAGCCTTTCTGATCTTGGCTGCTTCTGCTATGACTTCTTGAAACTGATGCTGCTGAAGGGATAGTAATATAGATTCTTCCATTGACGGTTTCCTTTCTCCATTCATAGATGGGACAATAGCAATAGGTGCTGGTAGGGCTGGAATCGGTGTGGGTACTGGAGTCTTCACTTCACATTCCATTTCTGGTCCTTGCATCGTATCATCCTTGTCATCTATCTCCATCTCATCTGCTTGTGTTAGGCATTCTACATCAATCTGCTCTTCTGATGTAGCACCGTCTGATTGTGCACCATCATTGCTGGGTGACTGAGATGCGGAAACATCATAGGAATTCGTGTGCTCGCTGGATTTTCTTCCATCCTGAAGAAACAATTGATGGGTTCCGTTGGTTGGTTCTTCACAAACCTCCTTGGGACTTGAATAACCAGCATCTGGGTGAACTTTATCTGCCATCTCAGGTTGTTGGGCAGTCAGCATATTGGTAAAGGTAGCGGTCAAGTGTTGCGGAAGTTCTCCTGTCGTTGGATCAAAACACTTGTTCCATGCACCAAGAGTTGTGTTATTATTGGCCCTCCAATCTTGAGCAGGTGGCCATTCTGATCTAAAATAATGATTGTGAAAATGCTTACGGTTCAGAATTCCAAAAAACTCACCCTATCATAGGCCGTTTGTTAACAAAATTACCGACGTGAACTGGCATGTGAAATCTCCAAGTTTGTATAACGAATCCTTCCTCCAAACTATCAGATTGCACCTGCAAAAAAACAAATTAATTTTAATCTAAACAAAACTGGGCGGTTTCTAAGAAGTGAATCATAAACAAAAAAACAGAGAAAGAATTTCAGGAGTCAAGTTGAAAAAGTAAATCCTAAAGTACAAATGTGCAGTGAATAGACAAAACATGTATTTCCATGTTTGTCGCATAAAAAATGTCTTATCTTGTTATGGGACGATTCAAAAAAGGGGTGCTGGGGTTAGGAGAGAGAAAGAAGAAAGTCCATGCAAATAGCTGTAAATGTAAGGGGGCAGCTCTAAAAAAAATGAGACAAAGGTTGAAACGAGGGCACCAAATGATTAAAAAACCTCGTGCCTTCTGCTCTATCAGTCCGTGCCCCCCGATTCCTCCTGTTTTGTGTGCTATTTTCAGTTTTGACTCTTCGATGGAAAGGAAGCGCTAGGAACTGCAGCGGTCCGCCATTGGCTGCTGGTTTTCAGAAAACATGCCTTGCACGGAAAGACTCTGCATTTCGCAATTCGGTAGTTTGTACTTTCAAAAAAATGAGAGCCAGAGAGGGCAAAAAAACAACATGCTCCGGTTTTTCCCCGAAAAACAGCTTCTCAATGAGGCTCCCCTTCTTTTCCTGCTTCATCTTTTTTTTCACTCTCTATTTTCATTCACAACTGGAAAAACAAGACGGTGTCTGAACTTTAGGGCGGTTTTGCGGCAGGAAAAGAAGAAAAGCGCGACGACGGACCTTCCGTTTTTTTCTACTATGCAGATCTTTTTTGTGTGTCGTCCAAAGCCGAAAAGTGCTAGCTGCTGATGAATCCCTAATTTTCTCAGTTTTCACTGTCTTTGTTATATTCCCAAAGTGCACCAAACGGGGAAACGAAAGAACTTGGATGCCTACTGTACTATGCAAAGAGTTTAAAGCCGAAAATGACTGCTCGGAAGAGAAGAATGGAAAGGAACCAAATGCGTAATCCTTTCGGAAGTCAAACGCCGTTGTGGTCACCAGAGGAAGTGGAACTTTATCATTTTGTTTTTACTCCAAAAGTTCAGAAAGTCAGCAAAAAAGTTCTGAGGGTCGGTTGGAAATCAGAATCGGGCGGCAAACTGAGCAACAGATTAGAAGATTAACGATCGAAATGAAGGGAAGCGAATGTGTGGGGGCAGGTCATTTTTTTTTCATTATATGCAAAAACGGAAATCAGGAAAAGGAGCATAGCAGAAGCAGAGCAAACAAAATCTGAAAAGTTCTAAGAGCAGTTTAGAGGCGCTTTTAATCTGGGGGCAAAAGTTGATTGCCTTGAGCGAAATGGCAACATTTTTGGAAGAAGCCGAGCGGTTAGGCGCTGTTTCATCAAGCCAATCATTTTTCAAGAGGGGTCAGTGCCCAGGCACGCAATGGAAACGAGCATTTGGAAATGAGCAAAACTGAGAGAGAGAAACATATTTAATGAGGAGAATATCCTAACAAGGATGCACCTGTTTTTGAGGGCATTCAACAGCTATAGTGTTACTGTATACTGAAGTTTTTCTTGATTCTTGAATCTATAACCAGTGCCCACTCTCAGAGAATCAGTGTCTGTTTTACAGAGTTGGACGTTTTCTGGTTGATTTATGACGCCCGGATGAACAGGAGTTGGTGGCAGAGATAGGACAAGAAGCAAATAAACAAGACATGATTTTTGTTTGATGAGGTTTTTTTGCAGGAAAAAAACACAAGTTTGCGTTAATTCTGCCTAGTTCCATAGATAACCTGCACTTTTGTTTTCTTTGTTTGAAAATGAAAATAGAAAACTCGAATATGAATAGACGCAAAGTGGGAACACTTTTGTTGTCCACCAGTGGATTACTGTAGCTGATGAGGTTGTTTGGTGGATGCGTGTTCTAACCAAAGGGAGTTACTCTTTTTGGCATTCTTTACCAAGACCCTTATCCCACGCGACGTCATTGTTGTGGGAAGAGTAACCACAGAACGAAAAGGCGTAAAAAAACCAAGTTCAAACAATTGAAACAGGGTCGAGTCGCCGAGGGAGTTTTTTTGGCGGGTGAGAAGGGAAGATGGACGGAATGTGAAAAAGTGTCTAGAGATAATTGATTCTCGATGAGAGGCAGACACGAAATGAGGACGGTAAAAGTGCTTGCAGTTTTTTCTCTCCCTCCCTCTACTCCTCTCCCGCCGGGACGCATCTCACACTGGGATGTGTCTCGGGGACCTTCTCTCTGTCTCTGTTTCGTCCTCACGTCCGTCCGTCCATCACGTCGAAAAACTATCTCTTTCCAATGTCTCTTCTACCTACCGGCAAATAATATTGTGACCTTCGAGGCGCCTCCCCTCCGAACTCTGATTGCAACCGTTGCGAGAGTAAGCGCGCCGTGCGTCCCGTCCCAGTCGCAACCTCCGACTACCACCTATCGTCTATCGACTTTGTCACCTTCCGATGAATATGGCGGCGACGTCGACCTGACACAAAAAACCAGCACGGCCATAAGAGTTATAGGGCACACGCGACGGGAAAAGAAATACGATAAAGGAAGATGTTTTTCATAACTTCTTCTTCTTCTTCTTCTTCTTCTTCTTTTTCTCTCTTTCTCTTTCTAATGACTATCCAATACTGTCGAATCTCGAGGGAAAACTAGGTCTCACACTAGTACACTAACCGCGAGACAGACACCGGACAAGTAGGTCAATGAGTACGGTAGGTTAACCGTAACAGTATCATATCATCTTATCATTAGATTGCAAAGCTGGGAGAAAAAACAGATAGAACCCAAATTAGGAACGGATAGACAGAAACAGCAACACACTTTTGCAGGGTTCTGCGATTTCTGCAGTCGATTCCCGAGTTTTGGGATGGACCCACGAGTAGTGGCCAAGATGACAAAAAACAAAAGTTTGTTGTGTTGAGCATATGTCAAATTGCCGTAGTGAATTTCTACGTGATGATAGCACTGGTCACCAGTCACTGATTTCGAAATGTGGGTGGAGCTGATGAGCAAGTCGAGGGGACCTGCGGAGCCGCGTCGAAAAACTAGCTGAACACGCCAACAGGCGTTGTTGCAATTTGTTTAGGTTTCGGGTATCCTTTGAACATCTCATCTTCTTCCGACATAGTCCTATCTGTTTCTTCTCCTTTTCCGTCTTCCTTTGATGGTCTTGGGCCCATTGTGTCTTCTATCTTTCCCAATTGGGCCCAGAAGCTGATAGAAGAAGATTGAGTTAGTTTTTTGTGCGTGAGATAAATGATGTATATGTGCCCTCATTTTTTTCGCCCTCCTATCTCTCAGTTTTTTCCTCCTCATTTTTTTGCTTCCGTTGGGGTGTGGGGTGAGAGAGTGTGGATAATCGCGTTCCAACGATGAGTACACTGCTCGTTGTACTGCGACTGGTAGCTCTTCTTCTTCTTCTTTTTTTCTTCTTCTCCCTATCTCTTGTGACCACGCCGTTTCGCATCAAGAGCACAAAAAAATGGCCGAGCAGCAAGCGGCCAACAGGAAAAAAAGAAGAAAAAAGTGGCGAAGAAAAAGAAAAAAAAGAGCTGACACAGAGGGATGAGCGTAAGGGCCGAAGCACACCAAAGTTGCGAAACGTTGTCAAAAATGGCGCCACGAGCCACCGCAAGCGCTGCTGACTCAGAGAAACAAAGAGAAGAGATGACGGAGAGCAAACCAGGAAATTTAATGGTCTTCTGGAACATTCTAGAAGACGAAGCAAAGGAATTGACCTGATTTAGTAAAAAATGACTAATGGAAGGTGTGAGAAGTGAAATGAGTTTAGGAATGGTTTCAAACTGGTGTTCAATGCCTCCGTAAAGCGTGACTGCTGGTGGAACAGATGATGAGATTAAAAGAGATCTTCGCCTCAAAATTTGAATGAAAATTGGATGAAATGTTCCAAAATGACTTTTGGAGACACGTACCCTGCGCAGTTGGCGACGCCAGATGTTTCCGCCCGGTTTAAGGGGTTTCCAAAAATTGGATTGAACGAAACCGGCCCCACGCCAGCACCTCCTTTCCCTAATGTATCATTCTGTGTGACCAATTGCGCACCAATGGGCGCCACACACCCGCCCGTCTTTTTTGCACCAATATGCAAATCAGTCGAAGACGGATATGAGAAATGGATACAAACAGACAGGACCAAGACGCTGTCCGAAATAAGAAAAAATAATGAACAGAAGAGAAAGAAGGCCTTTCGAAATTCAGACTGAATCAAAAAAAATTGGCGGAGCTGGTAGAAAACGGGGCCAGGGGACGAGAAAAATGAGAATGAAAAGAAGAAGAAACCAATGATGATGATGGAGGCGCCGGGGACGTCCAAGCGTCCTAACGGTGCAGGTGGCGGTGGGAAGGAGCTGCGTGGTACCGCCGGAAAACTGGGTTAATAGGTACAGATGGAAAAACGGAAAGAAAGTGATGAACGCGGACGGGATTGGAGAGCCTAAAACCGAGATGTCTTTTCACGGAACCAGGTGGTTGAAAATGGTGTTATTGTCAAAAGACGGACGGCAAACCGGGTATGCACATGCAAATAAGGCATAAAACTGATGTGGCCCCTATTTTACGAGTTGCTCAAACAATGGATCATCACGGAGAATGGGTGCTGGCGGTTGGAAAACACAATTCAGGCACTTTTCGGACAAATGACGATTCGACGTGAAGAATGGGAGAGGAAAACGTCAGTATAGGACTGAAAGAGGAAGAGGGTACTTGATTTTGAATAAGACAAATTGGAATTAGAATTTGGTTGGAGCTAAAAGAGGAATACTATGAAACGGGTTAGGAAGAGAACGAAAAAAGAAGATGTTTGAGCAAAGTTTCGGACAACAAAAAGTTTGTAGAGAAGGCAACAAAAAACGGTCCAGTGGTCATTTTTATTATGCAGTAGTGTTCTTGGCCCGCCGAGGCTGGCCGCAAGGGGCTGGCGTTAAGGCAGAGGGGCGGAGCTTGAGGGGCTGCCTCCTAAAAATCCGTTATTGTTAGTGGAAACATAGTGCATCGAGTAAACAATCGAGAGAACACATCAACGATATATACGCAAAACCATCACAGCGCGGCCACCCGCGACGCGGAAAACCGGCGACGGACCACTCAAAACCCAGAGACGCAGTTCCGAGAAGGACGTTCTCGGGGGGTGGCGAGAGTGAACGCGGAAGAGAACGCGGACGGGTGGCGGTAGTGACCGCCGGCTGGCGGGTCGCGGAAGAAGATGAAGATTGTTTTTCACGTGTGCCACCCAGCGCGCGGTCGGAAACCTCTGGTTAAAGTGCAATGTTTCCGCACGCTGTTCATCCCGCCCTCCGACTTTTATCATGTATTCTGACGGTCACTGCGAGGGTCAGCAAACAGAAAATACGATAAAAGTATGCAGAAGAAACCCTCCGGTCCGCGCCGCGTTCCGCAAAACATAGAAAAGAGTACAATAAAATAGGCGGAGACTTTTTCGGGTGGAACAAACCGAATGTCAACGCGGAAAACAGTTCCGAATGCGCAATGAAAAGAGGGGGTCGAAAAATTGTACGTGGGGGTTAAGAAAGGTTATGAGGAGGTCGAAAGGTGGATGAACTTGGGTGTGCGCTGAGGAGGGCACAGAAAAAGACCGTCTACAAGATAAGATACGGTTTAGAGGGGTGTCGGGGCACGCTAGGTAGGTCAGTGGCCTTGGCAGCTCTGTCTGATGCACACCTATCGTTTACATAAAATCAGAGGAAAGGACAATGGAAACAAATTAAAAATTCATTAAAGCAGTATGAACTACTTATCGAGTTACGGACTCGTCGATTCAAACTATCTGACTTTTTGGTACGAGCGGAAATAAACATTTACTGAATAAACAATTCAAAGTGAATAGCTCTTCCACCTCATCCTCAGGTTTTGAAGACAAATCCAAAAAGAATTGAAATCAAAGAAAGTGAAACCGTGAAAACCTTAGATTCTTGGGATGATGGCTGCTTTCTGGCAGACGTTTTAGTCTAATTGAATTGTTTCGAAACGAAAAGCAGAGGACATGTGCTCTTCGGTTAGTCATGGATATTTCAGGATGCATCAGGAGAATGAAGCCGTCGAGATTTAATTAAAAACCTTCTGCCGCTCAAGAAGTACCCTGGGCTCCGTCATTCTTGGTACCTCACGCCCCAAGTTCCCAAGCACTTTTTGGGCAGCATACTGTAGCTTAACCTAATAGAAATTGCGGGGCAAAGGGCTCTTTAGTTTTTTAAAGCCAGCACATTGCAAAACTTGACTGGCAAAATAAATCTGGTGCCCGAGGGGTTATTTCCAAAAATCTAAGACGGTTTCTTAAGTATTCCTTTGTTTCGCAACAAATTGGTTCTCCTCCAACCCTCCCAGCCATTAATCACTCGGTTCAGTTCCGAACCAAGCACTCTCTTGGCCATTCTGCCGGTATCCCGGGAAATGGTCATCCAATCAAAAACATCTCTGATTAGGGGCGTGGCTGTCCTACCAAAACAGCACAAGGAAACAATAGTCGGATAAAAGTGCGCAAGCTTAAACTTTCTGATTAAGTTTTCACACAGGGATTGGCTTTAAGCCAACTTCATAAAAAGTTTGAATAAAAAAATGACAGATAGTGCGAATACCCGGGGGCAGTGGAGGATTAAAATTTTGTGAAAATGAAATGACAAAAAAATGTTGCAAAAAATGACTAAGGCAAGGATTATTGAAAGTTCTGCACGGGACTGCCCGACGCCTGCCCTGAATGGGGACACCAGTTTTGAGAACAATGAACAAAATCAGTTGAAACCGTTCCCGTTCGAGACGCAGCCACCAATTGTCCGTGTACTTTGTTTCTTAATGTTTCCATTTGGGTGATTGACTGGTGTCCGGTAGAAATAAATACAAGAAATAAATTGGTGTCGTCTCCGGTCAAAAATTGCGATGATTGCGATGGCGTGCGGCGACTGTGAAGTCTGTATGTAGGTCAACATGTTTTAAATGTTGCATGGTGTGAGTTTCACCCAAAACACTTCTTCCTCCACCCGTTTCTCTCTGGCGCCTCCCACATTTTCATGTTCCATTTTCCTTGGTGGCCCGAAAGGGTCAGTCGAGGGAGCGTTTTCTGTGCGTAAGGGCTGCTTGCTTGGTTGCATTTGTGAATGGGAGGCGGTCCGCGTGTATGTGTGGGGGGCCCCTCCGAAAATAAAAGCGAACTCGAACGTCGAAAGATTCGTTTGCAACATTGCGTTTCACAGAGACTTGGCACGACTCAATATGCAAATGAGTGTTTTATGCGACATCGCCGAGCGGCGCCGCAAAGTCGCTGAAGACCGCAATATCCAGAATGTCTCTCGATTCGGTGCGCTATGCTTGCACTTCGCGAACGAATCGAGGATGATGGTGGTGGAGGGAAGAAGAAGACGCTGGTGGGTCCGCACTCTGAACCTCTGTCTTCGCAACACTATTCGTCGCCGAAAATGCAACACCACAACAACAACATTAAATCGCCTCGAGGAGAACCGAAACACCCTTCCCTCACAGCCGCCCGTCGAAACCTTTTTGTCTTGGACCCGCGGCGGCCCCGTCTGTTCTTTCCGCCGCCACCGCCGTCACATCCTGCCTAGCAAAAGTGGGACGGACCAGCAAAGACAAATTGGGAGGATGATTTGTTCACGGAGTGATTAAATTCATTTTGACGGCGAAGAGCAGCGACCAGAATGTTCGGGAGGAATCTAGTTATTTGTTTGGAAAAGACAAGATAAACCGAAAACAATGTTGGAAAAAAAGAAGAAAACACAGAAACTGTTTAGTATTTTAAAGATAAAGCAAAGTTAACTGTCTGACAAAGCTCAAAAAGTTTTTGATGCAAAAAGATTCAAATTACAAAGAGCACAGCTGATTTAGGAAAACAAAAAAAGAACGAACATCAGTGATCCCGAAGTAGGCCATCAGATATCTTCATTTTCCACGAGAAGACCACAAAAAGATTAAACCGTTTCGGGAGTGCGTGCGCGAGAAAAAAGAATGGCTGAACTAGATACGATACTTTTTCGCTTTTTTCCGGTGCGAAAAAGACTGTCTTCGCTTCTCCATGGTTTCTTCGATGAAGGTTAGATGTTTGTCGACACCGTCTGCGGGTTTCACCTTACTTTTCACACCGTGTCGAATTTGATGAAGATTTATGCGAGGTGAGTGTGGATGGAAGTTCTACTTGGTTTTCACGTACCTCCTGTCGTCCGATCCGTCGCTTGTCACTAGCGATGCTCCTTCGATCCACAACTGTTCTGCGGAGTCGAAGACTGCCAGTGGGACCTGAATAAATGAAACTGTACTCCGCTCGGAACAAGAGAGAGAGGGAGATTAAAGGAAAAGATTAAAAAAAAAAAGTACTGATTGGGAGGTGATAATGATTTTGTAATAATGCGTGGAAACCTTTTACACCTTGGCCAGGCAAAAGAAAAAATGAGAACGTAACGCAAAAAACTTGCGCAAAAAAACTGAAATACAAAGATGATGAGATAGGTGAAAATCTCCGATGCATCGGTTCTTTTTTGCGAATAAACCAAACCGAAACCCAAAGAAAAGGATACCGTAGTAAGAGTTGAGTAGGAGGAGGGCAGAAGCAATTGTGAAAACCAAAGTATTTCGTGAGTAAACCAAATGAAAAGAAATGTTAATAAGGAGCTTCCGGTGGTGACCGTGCATCGTTTGTTTCGCGTACAGGAAGGAAGACGTAGGATGATCCTATTCTTAATTCGGAAAGAAAAATTTAAGGAGGAAGAAATGAAGATAGGAATAGGAATAGAGCAACCAATTAAAAATGAGTAAGGAAAACGGAAAGAATATGCGAAAATGATCTTGAATCTCTTCTTACTTACAACATTCTACAGAGTCATTTTTTGGAGAGATTAGCTGAAAAAAAAAGAGGAGAGGGCAAACACTCATTTATATGAAAAAGAAAACAGAGACAAGAGCATCATGATGTATGTGCTTACAAAGGTTCTAAGGCAGTAAAACGTTAAAGTGGCCAAATAATGTCTGTGAGCAGAAAAAACGAGGTCCATGCCCTTTTTGGGATCAAAAAATGCATTGGGAGCCATGATGGCCGAAATTAAGATCCGAAAAGCGCAAAGATGGCAAACACTTGGCAACAACAACGAGATAATGAGAAAATGGAAATTTTTGAGGAAAAGAAACTGGTAAACGGGGAAGAAGGACAAGAATTAGAATGGCGTTCGAAGATTGAGTGTCTTCGGGGTTTCATCGTTGTTTCAAAGCCTATAAAGAGACATCGAAGGCCATCAACATCTGCGGAAAAGAGCTTGCGCCCATTTTTCTCCGCCGCCCGTCGTTATTTTGTACTCAAGGACGACATTTTGAACGGTTTTGCCCTTCAATTGTAATTTTTCATGCGGGGCATGTGGTCTCTTTTTTTTCGCGGCCACCCAATTCGAATTGCAACGATGTTGCGAAGACGGGAAGACGTAGACGTCTTCAGAGAGATGCGGAGGCAAGACGTACGGTTTAGACAACTTGGTTTTTTATTGCCACCCTTTTTCCTCTCTTTCTGTTCATCCTCGCCTTCTCCGTTCTATGAGATTGGAGAATCTCTTTCTCACAAAACAACAAAATTCAAGATCTAGAGGGGTGAATAAGTGAACGACTAGAAGAGAGGAGGAGAGCTTTCGAAGCGTTTGGTACCTTTCTGCTCACCCACAAATTTTGTTATACCTACAAAACACGTTATCAGCAATGAGTCCCTGGTCAAAAATGTATGCTCAACGAAGAAAATAGGGCCATATTCTTTCTTTATTTCTCTCTTAACACATAGCGTTCTGTAAACGGGAATGAGGTCGGTCCGAGGTGTGAGATACGGGGGGTTATCATGCCGTGGACGGTCAAGTGCCAATATGAACTGTCAAAAAAGTGAGTGGACAGGAACTTGGTGACAACCTGATCTAGATGAATAATTTAGAGGGACAACGCTGAAATAGTTGTAAGTGATGGAAAGTGAGAGTTTAATGAGATTGGCCAACAGTGTTCAATCCACCGTACAAGCTTTAGTCTGTTTTTGATCAACACACAAATGTTTTTAGTTGTTAGGGAAGGGGAAACGACAGAAATCAAAACTTTTGAATTTTCGGGTTTTCAGATAGTTGGACAGTAACTGTGACGAAATAACAACTGAACTTTTCAGCAGTGTCCGTTATCAGTCTAATGGCTCCTTATCGAGCCAATTTTACATGGGTTTTCTTAGCTTTTTTCCCGAAAGTAGAAATTTTTTATTTGAATTTCTACGATCGGTGAATGCGCCGCGCCGATAACGTGACGAAAACCTGACTCGGCACAAAAAATGACTGCGACAATTGTTTTTTATTGGGTTACTTTTGAACTTGTTAACTTTAATTCTAAATGTCATTAACTGGCCAAAAGGAAATATATTTTTCATCTCAGTTGAAACAGAAAAATGACCATATGTCCTGTCCTGTTCTGGCTCTGTCCGTTTTGAAGAAATTGATGAATGCAAATTTGACGGTTCAAATTGAAAAATGAAATGATGATGATGATGAAAAAGGCAACATGGACATGGACCCGACTTGACAATCTATCTACCCGTAGCCAATCAGAAACAGTTATTGTGTCCGTGAAGATCATGATAATTAATGATGTTTAACCGTTTGTTTTCATTTTTGCATAACATCTTTAAAATCAGCTTGCGTTGTGCTCTTCGACTCTTTGACCGGTTTCAAAAAAACCTTCTTCGCCTTTTTTGCGCTTTCAATAGCAATGATGAAAAACTATAAAGGGAAATTGACATGTTATCATCGAATGGAAAAAAATCAAATAGGAGTTGGAGATTTTTTGTGTGAATCTTGTGTGAGTCGAACTTTTGAATGCTATCAAATTTTTTTATTAGGCAGCAGAATAAATGCTCGTGATATCGTGATACGTAGCCACTGCTACAAAAAATGATTAAAGATCCGGAAAAGTGCATGGTATTAAACTTTTTTGAAGATTGATGAAGAGCAGTTTTTTCGCCCAGCAAAAAAAACGGAAAAAAATCTGAAAAAAATTGTGAGTTAGTTTTTTTCATTTTTTTCACTTCAAAGATGTTTGTTACATGTCCTCTCGTGATTTCGTCAACAGGACGTATGCTCTCAGTTGTTTACGTGTACTCGCTTCCTGCTCAATCATTCATTAGTGTCGTATTCAATGAAAAATCTGCGTCCAAGCCCAATTATCCGCAATTATTTTGAATTGCGAAGGTTGCTTTCTGGTCGCCGTTGTCCTTCCTTGTTGATTCTTCCAAAAATGTTTTCCTAAACATTCGGGTCGATAGGAGGAGTGGACAGCTGATAAGACGGCGTTTCTTTCGATATGCATTATGCATTTATTAAACCGTTGTTTTCGACTCGAGAAACATTTGATTGTTGACTAGTGCAAAACAAGTGCGGAGAAGTGGGGTGGTCACTCGGCAAACGGCTGCCCGTGCCTGGTACCGCCGCCTCTTTTCTACGCGCATGTTGGTCACTCAGTGGACGGACGAACGCCGCGGGCGGAAAACGAATGGGGGACGCGGAAAGGACGAGAGAGTACGCGGAAGCAAGAGTGCACGGCCACCAACACAACATATACACACAAAAATCAATCGAGTAGCCATCCGCACCCCTCCGCCTGCCTCCCCCCCTCCCTCATTCATTCTTTTCCAAGAGATAAACCCGGTAAACAACCAGCCAGTGCGGCTGGCACCGGCCAGCTCCGCGATGCGGCAGAGAAAACAGAGTGGTCAGCTGTGCGCAGAAATAGTGGGTGGTAGAGAAACGCCAACTCTGCGGGTCCTCATCAGTTATGACGGGAGGGCACGTTTGCCATAGGGCGGGCCCTCTCGTTTTTCTTTGCACTCTCGCTTGTTTTGCAAAACAGAACAACAACACTGCAAAAAGAGAACGGGTTCGGGAAAATTAAATATGCAACATTCTGGGGACCAACGAACTTTTATTTCGCAAACTAGTTTGAAAATGCAACGAAAAGGAGTTGCAAGCGGGTTACAGGAACTACGGAAAAGGAAGAATATCAAAGTGTCAATCTCATATCCATGTACAAACTGATATTTTTTATCAGGTGTTTTTGGTCGAGTAAGTTGAATAGTATTATTTTTTACTGGTTTCAATTTTAATGTCTACCGTTATCGGAGCTTTTAAATAAATGAAAAACAACACGGATGTTTTTTTCATGCTTTGTTTCCAAATTTTAGCACAAAAACTTTGTGTTTGACAAATAATCTAAACCAAAAACCAATCGTTTTCTATTCAACACCTTGCACTTTTTTATTTGTCAATATGCACTTTAAGCTTGCAACATTGTAACTGTGTGATCTGTGATTCAGTTTTGCGCCTCTGCCACAATTATCATTGTTTAGGTAGCACCTTAGCAGAATATCTTCACTTTAAACTGTTTGATAACCTTTGCAAACCGCTACTGTTCTGTTTCAAATTCTAACCCATCAATTCTCATTCTGGCGGTGCGATTCTCACAAAGGCCGAAATGATCGGAGAGACAGTCGGAAAATGCAAAGCAGTTCATCTTTTCAAGGACTTCTCAGACAGTTTCGGTCTTGGTTTTTTTCAAATTAGGACAGATAAGAAACCGTTTCCTTTATTGACTTGACACAGTGTGTTTCTTGTCCGAAAAAACCGCGATGAGGTGTGTTTTAGTCGATGATAGAAGTTCGAGAAGAATGTCTGGATGAAAAGAAGAAGAAAGATATATCCGGAAGGTTTGCATTGCATTCCACTCCTCAATCAAGGCCAAATACCTTTTCGGACACGTTCCGAAAAACAGTACTTTATTTTTGGGAACAACAATAATAACATCCGATTATAATTGTTGCGATGACGATACGGAAAGAAAGTCACTTTATAATTGACTTTATTGTGGAAGGGGAAGTGGACTTTCGAAATCGCATTTTCTTCAACATCGCAACCATCTGCCCAGTTAATTACGATGACCTATTTGACGTTAAATGGTGTTGTTTTCTGCCCCTGGCGCTGCTCTGCTCCAAAGTGCATCCGTCCGTGTTTTAGGGAAATTAAACCCGTTTCGAAAAGTGAAAACCCTTCTCGGTGCCAGGCGGTTTGGGAGCGAGCAGCTGCCCGTTCTTCGTTTTCCTCAACATCTGCGCGCAGGTTTTTTAATGCCGAAATTGGTTTGAAACTAATGGATTATCTTCATGTCCGAGTGTCATTCACTTTTGATCTCACTTTTCGGTTCGAAACCTCCTATCGGTTGGTTTTGATGAAAAAGGATTTGGAGTGAAACGAGGGAACTTCCTTATTGCCAACTATAGGAGCCACTTTACATCTGATCTGACAAATTTAAAATAGAAACTGCAAGACAAATTGGAAATATGTAGATAAAAATCTATCTAATTCAGTTATTTGACTGTTTAAATATGATAACTGTCGAATACATTCCATTACCGTATTCACTGAGTGCCAAAGTACAATCACTTTGAACTTTGGCAACCCTGAGTAAGGTAATTGAAAGCTTCAACATAGCACAGCATTGGAATACTTGACAGGGAATACATCGGCCACGAATTGTCACCAAATGGAAAATATTCCCCGAGCATTGACTATATATGTGGTCTCGCGGCAGATTATGGCTTCTTATCTCCCACGTACGAATACTGAAATCTCTTGGATTATGGAATAGAAGAGCTGCTTAGTATCTGGGCGGATAAGATTGTGCATCATCATCAGAATCAGCAGAGTAATTAAGAATATTAGAAAATATATACAAATTCATATAGAGGAGTGGTTTGAAGGTAGGAAAGAAGAGAAAACGCATTTAGCTCAGCTGCAGCTGAAAATGAAAACGAAGACGTGGATCGATTAGAGAAAAACTATGAATCAAGAAGTCATTTCTTATTTTTGTCTGTCTTTGATTTTCAGAACAGTTGTCGATTGTTTTCAGCTGATGCAAGAAGGAAAAAAAACAACGTGTTTTACCTAGGATCTGGAAAGCAAAATCTGGAAAGCACAAAAGGAAGGAATCAAAGATTACGTTTTGAAAATTATACTATACATTGAATAACATCGAATTGGGTGGGTGTGTTATTACTTCAAAGCGGATTTAATCACTGGTTTGTCTTGCTCCATGGATTTTCGGGTGACCGCGCGAGTATCTCCGCATTTTCACTCTGAAGTCTCCGATTTCGAAGCACGCTGTTATACATATTCGTATATACACATATGTGTGAGTTTGAATGGAATGCCTTTTTCTTTCAATTGTTTTTATAGTTTATAGTTTTACTTATGAATCCAAATCAGCCTGAATTCTCGTTTCCCTCATCCATAGTGCCGTGCTCTTTTTTCTCAAAGCACGCTCACTTTGGACGTGGAAACGATACTTCCAAAGCCGTCCTGTTTTTGATAATTTATAAATATTAGTTTATGTTGAAATAAAAGCGAATAAGTGGATAGCAGTTCGCATGGCAGTTGTTCGCTTTGCGTTATGAAATGAGTCCGTTGGAAAGAAGTGTCATGTGAGAGAAAAGTAGCACAACTGGCAATATCAATGGGAAACTCAACTTTACTTCGGATGCTCATTCGTCATTGAAACGTTCAGATGAAAACTAGTGTAGACAATAGGAAACATTGAGTAGACTAATTATAAACCTTTTTTCAAAACGGCATAAAAACTTTAGAACAAACGTGTCTGCTTTGACGTTCTTATGCTATTAGATAATACTTAATTCATGAACAAACAAACGATGTGATGAAAAAATGAAAGCGATATGAATGACACGAGGCTGAAAAATAATTGAAAAATAATTAACTCCGCAACATTTTCAGGCCAAGTTGAATTCCATTAACTCGGCAAGGCGGAAAGAAAAAAAATGACGTTTTTGTTTTCAATTTCATCAATTTATAAAACTTGTAAGTAAGTTATCCTAATAGATGCATAAGACTACAGACAGACTAAGCAAGTTTTATACTTCTATGTACTAGTATTACCGACAGTGAATACAATGGAGAATACCGTGTTCTTGTTATGTAAACGCATTTTTTAAAACACGAATTCCTAAAAAATTGAATTTTTTAAAGACGTGTTTTCTGCAAAGTGGAAGTACATTAGTACATTGCTCATTATTCTTGTCCACTGTCATTTCAGTTTTTCAGCTCCCATACACGTTTCCACTTCCGTTTTTAGTCAAAATTGCTATTATTCATCACTGAAAAATCACAAACTGATTGTTTTTTGTTGTTGTTATTTTTACTTTCACTTTGGACTTTTCATCTGCTTATTTTCCATGCGCAACCGTTGTGGAGGTAATTGAGTGCTCGACCAACCTTTTCCAATTTTTGTTTTCTTGCGGCGTATATCCCTAGATTGGCCTTTTCCAACTACAGACTATACTTTTCGGACTCCGCCCTTCTGTGCTCCGTCGTCCCGTGCCCACTTCCAGTATTTATTATCTGCGGCTTTAGAGGACATAAAACTGCAGATGAAAGTGCGGGAGCTGGACTGTGAGACGGCTTTTCTATTTTATTTCATTCTTCTATTATACTCTGGTCTGTTCTGTTCTGAAAAGCATCCATGATGAGGAAAGTGCAAAAGCACCATTTACCGTGCTCCTTGAGGTTATACAACAGCTTGTGATGTAACCCAAACGAAGCACAGTAGAATGGTGTGTGTAGCAAGTATTTTTTAAAAAACCGGAACATAAAAAGACCAGGGAATTGATTGAAAATTACGTAACTCAAAGAGCAAAAACAATGCAACCAAAATTGAAAAGTATATTATTGATGGCGAAAATTGAGCATTACGGGATCTTGGGGCCAATGGGTCTGAAAAACAAGGAAAAATATTTACAGTGAATGCTTCAAAACACGTATATCTTTCGACATCATTTAATCCGAGATGTTTTACTTTTCACCCAAACTTTTTCAAAAAAAATGTTCCATTTTTTCTGAGGAGATTTTTCAGATTTCTAAGATGACTAATTATAAATTTTTTACAACTAGTATTGCGTACCAATTGAAATTAGGAAATACTTGGATAAAACCAAAAACTCAACCCTGCCAAGTTTGTAGATCTTGGAATTTTCGTTCTACTTTTTATAGATAAAATCTCTAGAAAAAACTTGTGTAAAGTTGCAAAAACGATGTAACTGTTTTTCAGGCAAAGCTATACTTCTGCTTAAATTGAAAGTCGTTCTCTCATTCGGTCCTTTTCCATTCTGGTTTTCCTTCTTTTTGCGTTCATTCCATTCCGTTCGCTTTCCCATTTCCCATTCTCTGTCCATTTCGTCCCGTTTTTCTCAGCAGCTTACCCCCCAATCAACGTTCTTCTCAATGGCCTTGAGGTGGTTTTACGAGCCACGTCGCGATAAATCTCCGACTTCGATTAGACAGGCACTGTCGCTGCGGTGATGGAGCCGGATGGGGGATGGCGCAAGGCCGATTTCGGAGGCCCAACCCAGTTGTTCGCTTTTCTCCGCCCATTCTTCAGTCGTTCGGACTGCCAGTATAAACGAACGTCTTATTCATCTGAACGGATAGAAATGTGGATGAACGCCCGGGCGACGGACCCCGAGAGCCACTGGCCGCGGCCAGCTACTCTAACTACATCATGTAATACGTACACCGACTGATGGTATTACATAGTTTTGTTCGAGTAGTTGGACAACGCTGTGAGCAAGTTCATTGTATTCTGCATCATTTCTTCTGTATTCACTATCTAAACGTTTACTTTATTCACTATTGCTCCCGCCGCGTTGGTAATATGCCAAAGGAAATGTATATTACACGTTAGCGGTAGTAATAGTGTGAAAGTGCACATATTCAACAGTAGGACATATTTGTAGTGTTATTTTCAGAAAGAATCTTTAAAAACCAGACCATTTCCTAGGAAAATGCTCTAAAGAAATGCAGACTCTGTATATAAAGCAAATTGTGTTTGGCATGCCCTATTCTACTGCGTATCGTGGTCAAAAGAAACACCAAAGGGGGTAGTGTCTGCCCGTGTAGAGATTAGAGGAGAGAAACGAGACAGAGAATCCACCTACCAACCCCAATTAGCACATATACTCGAGCGTGCGATATTCATATTTTTGAAAGGTATAGAAACCCGGCCCGCAAAAAATGAGTTTCTTCATTTTTCTTGGCGAAAAAACCATTGTGAAGGTAAAAAAGACCGATTTTAGTGTCTAGACGCCTAATTTGAAAACGACCTTTCTTCAATGTCAACGATTTAAAAAAAGAACGTCTTCTCAATAAAATTCAGCGGTAATCGGCGGAGAATTGAGACGGGCGTCAGCGCCAAGGTCAGCAGGGCTCGATAGAGGCCAATGTCACACGATGTTTCATCTCGAAGGAAGGCCACCGCGTTTTTTTGCGTGTGTGTCTGTGAAATCTCAATAAACGACCTTAAAAACGGTGAAAAAACTAAGAAAAAAAAAGTTCACATATTCAGAGGAAACAACCAAAACAAAGAACAATGCTGGATTCCGCGGATATCTGATCCTGGATCTCATTTTTTTCAGATTCATGACTTCGTTTTCTCTCAATATTTATGACCCATGATGTGGATTACGATTTGTGCCATCTGTTGTTTTACACTTTTGTTTCCACTCAAAAATGACTGCGCGTGACGTCCGAGCACTCGAACTCCGGCCTACCAGTAAGTAACGCGCACAAACACCTCAGTTTGTCAATGATCAACAGAAAAATAGGCAAAGCTGCGAAAGATAAAGCGGTTGGTAAAAAGGAAAGGTCGGATTTCCTTGTGACGTTCCTTTTTCTTTTTCTTTTTTTCATTAGGTCTTTTCTTTCTTTCTTTCTTGTTGCCCTCAAAACGCGTTGGTTCCAGAGAGTGACAGAGAAGAGCAAAAATGTGAAACGCGGCAGTGAGTGCGTAGGCAAAAAAACAGATAGATGGAAAAGTGAAAAACCAAAGTGAAAAACAGAGAATTCGAGGATGCGATCACGTTTTTCATGTTGTTTTCTCATTTTATCTTTTCTTCCCCACCAATTTATGTGCTCGGTCAAATCGATGAAATATCATTACTTATCTTTTAATTTAGAGTTTCAGATCTGTTGAATCAACATGAGTACCAATAATAAAAGCATTTTCTCAATCTCTGAAGTGCGGCCACATTTGTTCTTGGCTGGATATGGATGCATTACGCCAGCGTTGGTAAACCTAAAAAACTGTGAAATAGCAACTTTGAAATGGTTTAATTGCAGTTGAAACAGTACAACATAACTCATGCCGTGGACTGCACCAATTTGAAAACAAAACCAATTCCTGGACTCGAAAAAATTGAGGTCTAGTTTTTTCCATGATTGGTCCTAACAATAAGTTCCCAACATCAAATGTTTAAGGTTCCCGTAGATGATAATATTCTCTCCAAGATTTCAAATTACTTTGAAAGCACTATCAAATATATTGAAGACGTCCGACAGCAGGTGCGTTTTTTTCATTTTTTTCCATGGTTGTTTGATAGTCAGTCTGACCTCGATTTAGGGACACAACACAGTCATTTATTGTGCAGCAGGTGTCAGTCGTAGTGCCACACTGACCATTGTCTATTTGATGGTCACTGAAAATTTGACATTGGAAGACGCTTACCATCAAGTCAATAAAGTAAGGGAGATTGAAGAGCCGGAAATTCATGGTGACGTTCAGGTTCGGCCAATTATTTCTCCGAATATTGGATTCTGGAGACAAATGATTGACTTTGAAAAGCAATTGAAGGGAGATGCAAGTGTTCAGCTGATCAGTGGAAGAATGGCTAGACCAGTGCCAAGTGTGTACCTGAGACGAGAAGTTTGCTAAAGTAGAACAACAGTTTGGTGCAATTATGCTGTACAATTCGAACTTTATACTTGTTCCCAAGTACAATTCCTTTCTTTTGCTTCTGATTTTAATTACCGTGAGATAAATACTTAAACGAAAATACCGTCTCCTGGTCGCACAACTAATACTATCTACTCATGATTCGATAATATTAAGTTGTTGACCAAGTAACGGTACCACATTCAAACTGATGCAACAGTAAATTTAAAAACTAGAAAACCAGAATACGAGAATAATGAATGCAGGTCTTCGTCCCTTAGGTTTCCTTTTGACAAGTTATATAGTGCTCGTCTCGTCATTTCGTTCCAAAACGGGCGGAGTTTTCCGTTTTCCATGTCGACGAATGCGATGCAAATCGAAGATTGCCGTCCGCCTCCCACCTCGACGTCGGCAACGTTAACTGCCAAGTATAGGACGTGTCCTTGTCGGTTGACCCAAGATGGCTAGCAGCACTGACACAAATCGTTCGAAAAACCTTGAAACACCACGCTTGATTGATGATTCCTCAATTTCAAATTCAAGAAAAAAAAGAGAGATGAGATAAGGGTTAAGACCTTTGTTCCTACCTACAAGTAGGACATGGTTGGCATCAGGCCATGTCAAGGTCGCAAATGTCAGCAGAGATACGCTTTCCAATGACCATACGCCTCTCTTCTTCCCTTTTCAAATAATTGAAATGCTGTTCACTCCGTTACTTTGTGGAGCAGATTTGAATGGAATATGTTCATATCCGGCCTCACAAAGTAGCGGAGTTTCAATAGCACTTGTTGAATATCACAGTTTAAGAGTAGAAATGGAACAGGATAGGCGCGGTTTTCATGTCGATTCGCCTGATGTAATGTGCTCAGTCGTAAAAAGTTAAAACTGTTATCAGTCTGATGATATTACACAAGGGTTTGGTTACAATATAAGAAAGGAGCACCTGATACCGAAAATATTAAAGATAGGCACGCATTTTCCGCCCGTTTTTTGTTGAAAACTTGATAACTGACGTCGGTGACTATTTTTCGATCGAATTGAAGAATCGGCAAACCGTCATAATGATAACGGAAGAAAATATCTCATGATTTCAGAAAAATGCAAGATTCGAGTAGCATAGTAATTTTTTTCATGTTCATAGACAAAACTGGGCTTGTCTATCGTGGAAAAAGTCTTGAAAAAAGGAAAAGAAATAATGATCACCACATGGTTTTAAAAAAAGTATAAACAATGAAATAAAATCAAAACTTTTGAAGCCTGAAATCCAATTCGTTCCGAATAAACTGAATAAACAATCTTGATATACGTTTTTTTTAAATTTTATCTCCCAACAAGAGTTCAAAATTTCCCATCATCATGCCGTCATCGTGCCGCGCCGACTCATTTAGTCCTGACTAAATTGACAAATGAATTATTCAACCGTGTGCTTAATCAAGTCGACTGACCAGCTCACTTCAGAATTCAATTGGCCTTTCGGAACGAACTTGTCTGCCAGCTGGGCACTTGTCTTGTTTTGGTTGCTTCTCGCCCCCTCTTCCCGCCATCTTCTACTTTTACTTCTACAAATTAAATGAGGCTCACGTAGTTTGAAAGTAGAAAGAGTGCGAATGTTCTGTCGACTCAGTCTCGTCTTCTCCTTCTTCTTCTCACATCCTTTTCTCATTCACTTTGCGGGAAAGAAGAAAGAGAAGAAGAAAGAGGATTCTCTGGCTTCTTTTGAGCTTTTTCTATGGCCAGTTCTTCAATCACCCCCTCACACCCCATTCACAGGATTTCCTTTTTTTCTTCTTCCCATTTTGTACTACCAATTGCCAACACTCCGCTTGGATTTTCTTATGCCAGTTCAACTATCTTGTCCTTAGAGCTCCCTGTTCTCCGATTCTTTTTCACTTTTTTGTACTATTTTGTAGAGTCGCTTAGTGAATGCAAATAAACATTTGTAAATAGAACAATTGAAAAGTAGAATACTAGAAAAACTTTTATACAGTTTCAAGCAGAAAATAGAGCGCAGATTGTTCATAATATTGAAATAAGAATTTGCAAAAGGAATGGGCCGAACCGGGGATTGAACCCGGGACCTCTCGCACCCAAAGCGAGAATCATACCACTAGACCATTCGGCCACAATATTCCTTCTGTTCATTCCCAATGTCTTTCCACTCATTCGCATTGCCTTCTGCCTCTCAACCCGACGAACGCTCTCTTTCTCTCCTTCCGTCTCTCTGTTATACGACGCAAGAGGCTGAGAGGAGAAGCGAAACGAGCGGTGAGTGAGCGACATGACACCGACAATGAAATCCGAGTATTTTGCGGCCGAATGGTCTAGTGGTATGATTCTCGCTTTGGGTGCGAGAGGTCCCGGGTTCAATCCCCGGTTCGGCCCATTCCTTTTGCACAAGTGAGGCTAGACTAAACTTAACTTTTGCACTTTCTGGTGTGCGTTGGACTTCTTAGACTTCTGGGAAAACTAGTTTTCAACAAAATCTTGTTTGGTAAAGTTTGTTAGAAAAAACTGCCGCAAAAAATATGACCTAACGTTGACAGGAAGTAATTCATAACTACGGAAACGGGATTTCTCTGCAAGTTTGATGTGACTGGATTTTTATCGACTCAACGTTGAATTCATTTGGAAAAAAAGTCAATTTCCTTTTCAATAGCCCGTCATTCCTTATTCAATTTGTCAATACGGCCAACTTGACCACTATCAACACGACAAATTCAGATTCAACCAGAACAAATTGAGTTAAGTCTCCCTCTACATACTATTGACATCTCGGTTTTTCCTTTTCTGGATATCGTTTGTCATTTTCAAGAATTTCAGGTTTTGAGACCCAAAAACATGACGTATGCAAAGTGAAGCGCTTCGAAAAACGGAAAATTTTTAGTTTTTGTGTCTCCAGTCTACTCGACGTTTTCATTGTCGTTCTTTTGCTGGGCTTCAAGGTGTTTTGCACACTGGCTGCCTGGGACCCTTTCCGTCACCTCACATGCATGCGCACGGGACACATGCACACACTGAGACACAAAGGCGTGTTTTTTTCTATGCCCCCGTTTCGTAAATGAGCAAGACAAACCCAGGCAGACCTCATCATATCTTTCAGTGTGTAATAAGGTCCTCCCTTCTTCCATCACTGCCGTGCTCCCCCCCCCCCGTCGTACTTTGACTGAGAGCACCCAGTGCTTCACAATTTATTCATGTAAACGCTACAAGGAGAAAGTGGTTTTGGAGTACTCTTTTCTGTTTTTTTTCTCGCCCCAAAAATGTTTCTTCTTTCTCCAATTTACCAGTAGCAAAAAGAGTACAAATCGAACACCAGTTATGTGAAATTTTCTTTGGCTTATGACATGTTCCTTTTCATGAGCAGGCAGCGTCCTGTGACTAATCTGACACGGATTAGAGCCTGAAGATTCGTGGAGAGTTTTAAAAAGCAGGGATGGATGGGCATCAGCATCCGTATCCGTTTGCTTTCCTTACACCACTAATGAGCACAATTCTCAGTTTTTATTTCAGTTTTTTAGAAAGAAAAAAGAGAAATGAATAAAGGAAGCGTCGCTTCTCTACAGATAAATCGAATTTGCTCTGATTCCTTCCTTCCTTCCTCTGCTCTGCTCACTTTGCTATTCCATTCCTATTACTTCCGAAGGTTTTCGGCAAGTTGGTCAGTCAGTCGCAAACGGGCAAGGTCCCTCCACTTCCCATTTATAAACACATTAGATTGGCTTCCTCTGCCCTGCTCTTGCTGGTTTCCCAGTTTCCAACGTTTCTTTGTCCGGCCGCTGTCAGCCGAGTTTCTCAATTTGTTTGCCATCTATGTGTTGTGTCACCACCAAACCAATTAATTCCCCTTTTTTCTTCCCATTTTCTTCGTCGTCTTCCAACTCTTCTTCTTCTTCTTCTCATTTCCTCGTTCGTTCCTTTTCTCACATCACATCTTTCAACTCCGAGTCCACTCGGAATTGCACTTACGTATTACCATGTAATCTGATCCCATTTTGCTTGCCTGCTTTCATTTTCCAGCCGACTCGGTCCGTCTTGTCCTCCGTCTCGTTTTATTGCCACCTCTACCCGCCTGGTATAATCCATTTCCTCCGATTGGCTCCGATTCCTTATTCTCCTCCTTACCAAATGTGCAATTTACCTTTTAGATTTATGACATGGTCGCCGATTTATATTCATCCTATTTTCCCTCGTGCTCCATCTTTATTTTTTATTGCTTTTCCCTATTTTCCATTATTTAGACTTCATCGAATGATGCATAATACAGCTACTTGATGGGTGCCGTTATTTCTCAGCTCGGATTCAACCAGCCATTCTTATTGGCTCTTGCAGTGTGAGTTTTTCGCTTATTGGCTAGACAGTTGACTCATGAAAAACAAGTGACAAAATAGTGGAAACAAATTTCATAACACGTGAAAAGTGCCTGCCAAAGTTTTGAGTGGCACGCGACCAAAACCAGTCACCGTGATCATCATTTCAAAATGTTGTTCACACAAAAAATTCAGCAAGAACTCGGAGTGAAGTTCATTTGCTAAGCAATATAAGGAACAAGCTGCAAAGGAAAATGCTTTGAAACCTGCAATTAGAGATCCTGTTTTGCATACATGTCTTTGAGCGAAATAGAACGATAAGTAAGCACGTTGGAGCGTGAATTATTCAGAAGACTGAGATGTCGTTACTCAAGTCTGCCAGAAACCAAAAAGCGATTTGTCAAGAGTTAACGTATAGTACTTTTGAGTTTAGTAAAAAATATGCAAGTTTCCCCAAACTTAGTAATCTTGAATGTTTGAATGCACATGTGCTGTAGTCTTCAGTTTCAATATTCAATTCCTAAAATCATTTGCCTACACTTTCCGTTCTCAACTTTAGTTTCAAATTTTCAGAATAGTAATCTTACTGGGTTTGACGGTTGCCGCTGTTGGACACGATAACAATGAAATAGTCTGTGATTACGTACCAATTGTAAGTTCATCTCCAATCTGCTATCAACATCGAATTATGTGTCCCAACTTCAGCCTCAAATTCGGATACTTCCCACTTCTGCTCCTCCGCCACCTGCACCTCCACGGAAAAACATGTGACCTGTGTGTGTGTTCCGCTCCTTTTTCCAATCCAATTCTTTTTTTTTTGTCAAATTCTTCATATGTATTTAAAATTTCTTGTATAAGACTGATTGTAAATCGCATTTCGAGTAATACAAATATTTATTTATTGATCGAACATCTACAGAAGCATTCATATTTCAGGTTTTGGAGAATAGAGCGTTTGCAGGAGAGAAAAGGAAAGACGTCAGAATAATATGTGACCTACAAGAGAAAATTGGAAAGTTGACATCCGGAATGGTTCTTTTTCAGGCAAAAATAGGGATTCGATTCATTTTCTCTTTATTTTCAAGGAGGAAAGGACCAATTACTACATAATTATTGAAGAGGAGCATTAATGAATATATGACGGAAACGGCGTTGGTTTATTTGGGGAATTCTACAATAGTATGGGAGTAGGTGGATGGGTTGAACACCATTTCCAGCTGGTCGCTCTCTACTCGTCGACCATAGTAGCGGTTCTTCAGAATCTGAAACACATTTGATAATTTATTTTTTGCTGTTTTTCAGTATTATACTCTTACATAAAGGAATTTTCTGAACTTGGAGCGATCACGGTCATCACGTTTTCGTTGGATTGCCATCACGTTATCCGCCTCTTGTGTGACCCGAGCAGATCCTCCAAAGTGTTGAACATCGATTTCAGTGTCTCCGTCGGTCTTTCTCGGATGAACGACCATTGTTATGTGGATCTGGTTCTGAGTTGCCAGTTGGCGCATGTATCCGACAAAACGGTCTTGAAGATGGAATCTGTCGAGTCCACTGGATTTCTCATCTGCCATCATTCCCTGGTTGATCAAAAACTGCAGATTGTCAATGACGACGTGTTGGATTCCGCTGTTCTCCACATGAATGCGAATCGCCTGAGAAATCATCATGCTAAAAGCTTTTCAGGGCATGTTGCTATTACTCTTGCAATTTCATTGATGGACTTCTCCATGAACTCCTCAGAATCGAGCATTGTCAATGCTGAACTGGACCTCTCAAATCTATCAAGCCATGAGTTGATAGAATTGCTGTACTCGACGCGATGAAGAGGAAGTCTGAGGTAGTTGTTGACTATGCAAGATGGGATCTCTGTTCCGGAAGTCTGGCAGCAAGCAATCAACGGTGCAACGAGCATTCCAGCCAACCTTCCCGGACACCCGCACATACCCATTTCCGGATCTCCATCTCATTAAAACTACCGTGCAAAACACTCTCAATAGACAACTGCCTCGCGCACAACGGAACCAATAAAAAGCGATCTTTTAGTTCTTTTTTCTCCAAAAAAATCATAAATTTCTCTCTAGAGTTATGGGAGCCTAGTGCTGGTGTATAGCTAATTGAGAAGGTGCAAAAGTGCAGTGCACAACGACCTAGATCCATCACAACTACTGCTATTCTACTTCTATTAGTCTTACTTGATGCCGTTTTTATACGAATTTGTGCGCGCGAGGCTTCGGAGATGTGAAGGACTGCAGACAAAAACAAATGTTAGTAAAATCGCAAGGCAGGGAAAGAACAAGGGGAACACGACACACGTTGGAAAAACATACCCGGCGAACTGGACCAACATCCAGTGGAGTATCTTTTTCTCCGGCATTTCAAAACTGCAGAACAAGGTACGAGTCTGGAAATTTCAGCTTGAGAAAAGGAAATAACATGCATGGTACCCCCTGAGTAAACAGATCCAAAGAATATTCACACAGGAAAGTAGTCTTTCCGTTTCCAGTTCCTCCAGTCAAAACAGTCATCTCTCCCGGACGGAGCCCTCCCAAATACTTGTTCAACACCGCAAAACGTTTCCACTGAAAAAATCTCTTAACTAGTTTCTGAAATGTTTTTGTTACTTGTCCAAATCCAACGACTCTATTCGACGAGTTAAGAAGGTCGGAACGGATGCCTTCACGCATGTCCAAATCTGTCATTGAACGGAAACCACGCTCTCTCATACGAACAACCTGCATGCATGTCAAAAATAAAAACATCAAATAAAATTTAACTTTTCTTACCGAGTTAGATAGAGAGTTGCGAATGAGACGGTGATCGCCATTGCGAACAAGTTCAATTGGACGTTCCTCATTTCTAAAATGTTCAGGAATTTCTGCTGCGGCAAATTTCTAATTGATTACTTGACAAGGAGACACTTGAGAGTGTTCAACGCACTTCCCCAGTCTTTTGCATAGCTCAGATGCTGAACCGGGAACCATAAATAGATTTTGTCAAACTCCTCTAGGTACGGAAGGACTAATGGATCCAGAATCTCCCCGTGTGGAAGGGCAAAGACCAGTGCCTTTGTTGCCTCGTAAATAGCCAACGCGTCACGTTCATTGGTAGTGATGACAACGCTGCGGTCAGAGAGAGTTGCCATGTGAAGACCGAAAACTCCACTGAACTTTTGACGAACACTGAATGAATTATGGCTACAGGACATTCAAAAGTTTTGGGACACTTACGAAGTCTCATCCGGAAGTGGATAGTTTTCCTTCTCCATTCTATCTCCCACTTTACGAATCAGCTTCAGTCCCATTGGGATACGCAGACGAGAAGTCATTCCACGGTAACGCGGGAAGAGAATGGCTGGTTGGCCATATGTATCGGTATGAACACGAACGTTAAAACGAGAAAGAGTCTCAAACGAGATATTCTCAATCCCGAGCATTCCTTGAAGTTGCTTGAAAATGGTGAAGTCATGCCCACTCAAATCAGTTATGTCGAGACTATTGTCCCAGTAGCGCTGTAACATTTAACATCATTCATCGTGAAGTTGGAGAAACTAACTTTGATATCTGGATCTGGCGGAGCACTCATCGCGTCCGATTGCTCCAGTCTTGGTGATGGAGCGTCAGAACTGGAAAATATCGAATACAATGAAAACTTGGAAGTTATGACAAAAGTAAGCTCTATTTCATTAAAAAAAAACTAAAATGAACGTAGCCATGCTATATCAAATTCGCACAACTCTGAACCTGAAATCAAAGTCGGCAATCTGATTCATTGATTCGGAAGCAGGCACAGCTCTGCTAGTACGCGGCGCTTTGCGGGATCTTCGTCGGCGTCCGGTGAAGTATTCGTCGTCACTATGATCAAATGGTGCTTCGTCAGGACTTGGCAGTATAGTATAGTCGTCCATATCAATCCATGATACGGCTTTAGAATTCAAAGGCGGCAAAAACCCGCTACTCGAGGAAGAAGGCGCTTGGTGAAACTGGTTGTCTAGAATTCGACGCAATATTAAACGTTTTCAGGTGAGAAATGGAGGGAAGGAGCTGGGCATGAAGTGGCACAATTCACAGGTTCCAATGTTTACAAAGCAATGTCTGAGGAACCAAAACAGAAAAACTTTTGGCTCGCAGGAAGGTACCACGCAAACAATAATTGTTCCCGAAAAAAATGCCATTGTGCCCGTCCTTCGGCCCCCATTTATGATATTCGACAATTGCGCTGCTTATTTGGCCCGTGACAGCCCGAAATTGCCTCGCCGACTTCACTTCACAAAAATTTTCCAGAAGTCTGCGCGCAATACACAAATAAACATGGAAATTCGACGAGGTGTTCCGTCGTATTTTTGAACGCTTTGCCAAATTTTGATGTGTATGCTTTTTTCAGCATGGGCGGTGCCGAATAACATACCAAATTGGTTATAATGGTTGTCCTCGTCAGAACTGGAGTATAGGTAAGACTTCTTGGATACTCTAGATACCGGTCGGGATTTTGAGCGATGCATTGTAAGTTAGGAATAGAACAGTAAGAAAAGACAGGAATAGAATGTAGAAAATAAGAAAAAATACCCGAGATCTTCCCGGTTTGGGAGTTCGGAATGGTTCAAGTGCAAGTGAAATTGACCTCAACCTAATGGGTAGTTCGGAGCAGCGGCGCGAGAGAAAAAAAGGTTGGCGGCCACGAAGCCGTACACCTCACTTTTTAGAGCAATAATCCTATGGTTGAGTGAAGGTTTGGTGAGGCAAAAATGCTCTTAAATAGAAAGCTATCTTCGACTTTTTTGTGTGCCTCTCCTACCTCTTCGTTCAGGCTCCTTTTTTATGTTGGCCTGCGTTAAAGGCTTCCTGGATTTTTGGTGGCTCACTAAAATGCGGTCCCAAGTGCTTTCATTGTCTTTCTTCTTTTTTTATACCGCAAGATATTACGAAATGAAAAAGCAGAGCAGAACAGTAACACCAATCTCCCGATAAGGTTTTTTTACAAAGATGATAATAATTAGTTTCTAATTGTTACATTTTTTGAAGTTTATTGAAAATTGACAACAGGACAATACCGTTTTTACAAAACAAAAAATAACACGATCTAAAGCGGATAAACTTAAGAAACTTAAAGAAGTAAAAGAAAAAAGAATGTGAATCTGGATCTGAATCTGACTTCAGACCTCTAATTCTAACATTGACTTGCAGATGACAAAACAAAAAGACCCCGCTTCCGGAAGTCACTTATGTGCGTGTTGCTCCGAATACCCGACTTACTCATCGCGGAACTTTCCGATTTTCGGGTTCTTCTTCCGAGTGTCGATCTTGTCCATCAAGTTCAAGTAGCTCACTCGATCATACAGATCGGAATCAAGCTAAAGAAAAAATTATCAAAATTTCTTCAATTTGTTTGATAAAATTTCAAGAAAAAACAAGAAATGTAACTCACTTCATCTTCCATCGTTTTTAGCAACAGTGTTGTTTTGGATCTTGGCAACGACCTTACTGTAAATAATACAAATAATGTTTGTTTTTGAAAAGGGGATCCTAGCTACTATCAAAAAGATTTTTGTAGTGAGGAACACTATAGTTTTAGAAGGGAGGGAGGGTCAGGTGGAAAAAACATGAACAGGATCCGAGTTGTCAGGAAGACTGAGACATGACAAAATGTCTCATAGGGCGGAGTGATGTTGGGGGTGGGGTCGGAAAGGATAAGAATAGGAAGCTCAATTACTTGTATCGCCGACAGATACACCTTTTGGGACGGAAGGAAATGTACAATCGTTTGAGCAGTCGTTGCTGTGGACGAGGAAAAGGAGCGGAGCTATGATTGCAGGAGCCGTAACAACGTTTTATACTCCGTCTGAAGTATGTATCTCCATCATCTCAAAAGTATACATTCCCCTCTTCCTCCTCCCATCATCGTTCTATTATTTTTCCCGTTGGATTGGCACGAATTGGTAACGACTACAGCGCGGGACCCTTCACCCTTCATCCCCTCTTACATACCTTTTCTTCTTCTTCTAATAGTGTGCATCAAAACGGAGAGGGGGAAATGCACCGACAAACAAATCTGCACTCTCAAGAAGAGAAAGAAGAATCCCGGGGACCCGTCTTCAATTGTTCTCAACCGCACTTCCTAGTCTACTGTTACTTTTTTACGCTTCATGTCTCCCAGCAACGGGTACAAAATTGTGGCCGACCGTTGTACTTTGTGTGTGGGCAAGAATGTCTGCTCCCCGGTGAAACGGAGACGGGTCGGGTTGAAGTTCAAACTACAGAGTTGGTAAAGAAAAATCGTTGTTTATTACACCCGTGAACATGGAACAAATTTGAACAGAACGAAACGAGACTACCAAATATGATCAGTTAGACGCCAATTCCAAGAAGATGAACACATTGTTTCAGGCCAGATGTCTCTTGTTCTTCCTCTTTATCATCGGATTCACTTTCAAAGTTGTCATAGTAATCATTGTCACTACCAGAAGTTTTCTTTGCGGAAGATGTTGATGGTTTCTTCTTATTCTCATCAACCTGGTCGTAGTAATCACTAGATCGTCGGAACCGTTTAATTGAGTTCAAATCCTGAGAAAACTGAAAATCAGATATAGTTTTTTCTTAATTTCCATCATTTAATACCTTCATAAAGTTGAATTTGTCAGTAGAGAAAAATATGCCATTCTCCAGTTGTGGGACTTGAATTGGTGACAAGATGAGTGACGGTACTGTCTTAAAAGCAAGTGGTGGCGCTGTTGGAATGGTCGGAGGGGCAAAATATGGCAATGGGGTCCAACTGGATACTAAGTCATTTCTTATCTCCAATGGTTGAAGTGACTCTGCAAATACCAAAAAAGTTTTATTTCCGTTGACATTTGACCAACTCGTTTCCGGATTGCTGCTCCAAGTCTTTGATCCATAAGCCGTCTGAATAGTCATTGCGGGGGCAGACGCACGGCTGTCATAGTCAGCCCATCGTTTCTGAAACGTCATTTTCACAACAGCAGACTCAGGTTTACTTACCATATTATCATCATCTCGGGCTGATGTGGGATCATCCATCATTGGTTTTTGTGGTTCAATTGGTTCATCAAAGTCAGGAATAGAAGTTGTCGTTGGTGGCTCTGTGGATGGAGCAGCTCCACCTTTGGGCTCAGCTGGCTTCTCGATAGATGTCATGAACCTTCAAATTACTATTATTTGTGAATATGAAAATGTCGCATTTTCACTTGTCAATAAGTTGGAATCCTTTGGAGAACAGTTTGCACTGCGCGTCGTCCATTCCTTGTTCTTTACATACTGCCTGTACAGCATCAGTGTTGCTGCTGATAGTCTTTCGAAGTTTTGCATCACCAAGAATTTGAGCGGCTAGTTGAATGTTTCCAAATGTTGGATCTTTTTTGAAATTCTCAGCTGAGCAAGATATAAAACGACAAATGCTGAAATTTAAAGAATTTAAGATTTATTCGAATAATAGACAAACTTGCTGCTTCCCTTGCACAGTGGGACATCATCCAGTGCAGTTCTGGAATGAGATCCAAGAATTGAAGAGTCTCGCATGTCATCTTGGGTTGGAGCATCCTAAAATCAAATTATAGAAGATAAAAACTTGATTGTGCTTTCTTACCGGTTTCCTCAGCATTTCCTCGTTTCTAATTGGTTTCGAAGTGTCAAAAATAGGTCTGACCAAGTTGAGAGCGCCAGAAATTATGTCGTCAATTGTAACTGAAATAAACTTCTATTCTAGTTTTGAAACCTTCTAAAGAAAATTACTCTGTCTTTTTTGTCTATCTGCTAGAACTACAACTGCTGGAGCGAATAGAAGTAGGACAAGTAGCGTTTTCATCTGTAAAACAAGACAGTTTTTAAACTGGAGAAAAAAAAAACTTTCAGGAAAGGAAAAAAAAGACAAAAAGAAAAAAGTTTGATGTTCCGGATAAGGAAAACAAGGTTACGGAGAAGATCACGGTGACCGAGTTAGAGAGATAGAGGATGAATGATAAAGCGGGTGAGTAAGAGAGAACGGACTAATTGTTAGGTCATAGAAAGATAGAGGCAAAAACTGGATCAGGTGGTGATGAGATGATATCTCTCACACATGTTTTCATGAACCTTTCACACCCACAAAGGTCGCCGAGGCAATAGCTTCCAGAACAATTTATAACAATTTCGAAGGTGAACATCCTGGGATTGCGGCGAAGTTATCCTAAAAACCGGTCAACAGCGGGAACTGTCGGCGTTTCTCATATTCTCCTCATCTTTTCCATCTTTTTCTCTTCCCAACAAGCGCATGTGAATCCGCTAAATTTTGCGTTGCGATGGTTGATCGATCGACCGAATTACTCCGGTTATAGTAGGACACTGACGGGCGGATCGGATCGGTGATGCAATTCACGGATAGATCCGTGCGACGCATTATCCAACCCCGAATTTACACAAATTAGTGTCATGTTTTTTTTACGGCTGACAACAGTTCAAGAGCGGTAAATTGGGAAATAGTAATCGCCGGGAAAAAACAGTGAACCGTAAAAAATGGAATGGAAGAGAATTACGTACAGCTGGTTGTGAAGAGGACTAGTGCAAAGTACATTTGCATAAACGGTTTTGTCGGAAAACCAAAATAAACAAGACAGGTGATCACAGAATGACACAAAGACCAACACAAACACAAATGAAAAAATCGTTTGAAATTCCATGTTTGTTGTGATTGTGATAATCTTGTATTTATGGTTATATGCGATGGCATTCAATATTTTAAATGGTTCGGGAAAAATCAATAATCAAAAATAAAAAGTATGAAGAAAAGAGAAGAAGGAAGGAAATTAGATGAAGGTGAAGAATCATTGAAACTTCTTCACTGACACTGTCTGCGAGTACACTTTCCATGTTCGATTGGAACCACAGTTGTTACACAGAACAAGACGACGGCCGCTGAAGACGCACGGAACCGAATTGGGAAAGGATTGAAGATTCCCGCCTCGAAATGATTCGGGTACTGAAAATCAATTCTCCAATAGAAATCGAAGTTTTATGTACACTTACTTGAACATTTTTGAACAAAGACTCTTCCAAACTACATCCATTATCATCAATTATTGGGTACGGTTGGAATCCTGGCTCATCGGAACTCAAAGTGCAGTTGACGACTTGCAGACAGTTACCACTGATCGGTTGACACTTTATCTTATAGTAAATCTCATCGTCCAATGAAGCGCCTTTAAATTTTGTACTAATATTTAAAACATCCACTTCTATACTTCCGCTCACCCGAGACTTTTTGTCCATTCGGTCCCTTTTTGTGGATGGAAAAATCGCAAGTGATGCTGTTTTCGACTGTTTTCGACAACAAGTTTGGCTTCTGCTTGGATTTATAGATGGACAAAGCGGGTGCTAGAAAAGTGAGAAAAAATATGAATACGAGAAGTTGTTTGGGCATTGGATGCAGCAGCAAGGGAAACGGAATCGACGACCCGTCGTCGTGTTCATGTGTTCTAGCGATGATATCCATTCGAAGTAGGTCATTGCGGCTTTGAACGATGGTGTTCGTTGAGATGATTTATTCACAACTTTCTAATGTTTGAGATTCTTGAGATTATCAAACAGCTAGGTACTATTAATCCATTTCAGTTCTTCAAATTTGAATAATTTATTCACCAAAAAGGAACGAAATCTTAAAAACTGGATGCAATGCAGTAAATATTCTCAAAATCTCTATATGACTCGTTTGTTCCCAATAAATAATGATTACAAACGCAGATTGGCTGGAAGAATCTTGGCAAAACGTGTAATTCACAGGAAAGAAAGTGAAATAGAATGTTCAAAATTGGGGAAAATTAGGGAAAATTGGAGAATAGACATACTACACCAGTTCACGTATTCTTTCTATTTCTTAGTCGACATTTTCATCATATCGCTAACCATATCGTCTAAGCTTGCCGAGGATGATGACGAACCGATTCCATTTTTCGACGACATGTCAACTTTGGTCAAGTTCTTGTTCTCCATTGGTCGCGTTGGTTGTAAAACTAAAAATTTACGATGAAGAGGGATATAGATATCGCTTGGTTCTCTTTTATCCGATGAATCACAACACTACAAAAAGTGATTCATGGGAGAAAGTTGTAACAGAGAGAAACCGTATGTGGAGATAAGAACGAATCAAAAGCATACCAGATTGGGATGATGATGTTGATGGGGGGTTCGCATGTCGATGCATCAAATCTTCAAAATCAAAAAGGTCTTTTGAAGACTGAGACCGGACTTCTGTTTTGTGCTCCACTGAAAGAAAACACTGAGCTAAAGTTTTAAACTTTTCATTTACCAGTTCCAGGCCAAGATTGCAACGAGAGCAGGTCCTCGCTGTGTTTTGCTGCCAAATGCTGAGTTCCTGTTCCTGTTCCCGCACCAGACTCTGCAAACGGATTGAACACTTCTTTCTTTTTCGGAGGAGCTGCAGGAGCTTGACTGAAATCTCCCCAATCATCGGCTGATGATTGGGCGCCGTTGTCCGTTGGCCAGGAGGCTTCGAAAGTTGCGACAGGGGCTGGAGGGGTGGGTTGCTGCTGGACTGGAACTGGTGATCTGGGTGGAAGAGGTCTTGCTTCTGAAAACAGTATCAACTGAGTTTCTGTTCTGATCAATTAGCTTGGCTACCTGGCTTTGGAGCTCTTGCTGGTTTTGGAGTTGGTTTTGGTGACACTGAACCCGGTTGTGGTCTCTGTGTACTCGTTGGTTCCATCCCCCATCCCATTTTGTTCGTCTGCTGCACCACAGTGTTTTTGAGAGAATTGAAGTTGGAGAACAACTTGTCCTGCATACTGAGGAATCCTTTCGCAGCTTGGGCTTCAATTCCTTGTTCCGCCTGCTGTTGATACGATGACATCAAGTCCAAGACATCCGAAAAATCGGTCTTTTCAGCTAGTTTTGGCTGTTTTTGCATTGCAATTTTCATGTACTCTTCAATTTTTTCTGCAGTGATTCTCTCGTCCGGATTTGGAGTGAGGCATTTTCCTGAAAGTTCTACACTAAACAAGTCCCGAGAGCAAGAGGTGTTACCGATGAGATCTGCAAAGGCCGAGAGTTGATTCATTTGTACTGGTGGTGGTTTCTTGTACTTTCCATTAATGATAGCAAGTGCAGATCCATCGAATGGATGTTCTCCAAAACAGACAAAATAGATGAGACAACCCATTGCCCAGTTATCTTGCTGTTTTCCAATTGGCCAGTTTGAATACACATCACACACTTCAGGGGATCTGGTGATTGGTGTCGTGTACTTGAACATCTGAAATTAGTGTCTGGTTGTCAAGTAAAAGTTCAATCTGCTGTCTACGATAAAAATACCTCTTCTTGAATGGCTAATCTTTCGTTGTTCGACAATGGTGCCATTTCAATCGACTTTGTTGTTGCACTTCCGAAATCACACAGCTTTAGTTTAGCTGTAATGAAAAGAGAGTGTGTTAAACAAGAAAATAATTGGATCGGACGTGGAGAGAAAGAGACCAACCATTTCCGTTGATGAGAAGATTCTCTGCTTTTATATCTCGGTGAATAACTCCGTTAGAGTGCAAATAAACCAATGCTCGTGTTGTGAAGTAGATGATGCGGACGACGAAATCCACTGATACTTCTTTGTATTTTAGGAGAACGTCGGCAATGGAAACTGAAAAGAAAACGAAATTTACAATCAGGAATCAACCATAGCATTTGCATTTTACATTTGCAGTATTCCATAGATATCTTGTACTCTTTCACTGATCGATTTGAACTTCTGCTCTCACCAGAGGCATCGTAGAGTTGAATGATGTTTTCATGTTGTAACTAAAGAAATGTACATCAATTTCTGTTATACTAATAAACTTATTGTTACAAACCTTTCTCATCATTTCAATTTCATTGTCAATATCCTTAGTAGCCGCCGCATCGTGACTCAACATAATCTTAACCGCCACTTGTTTTCCCTTAGCGTTGGTGGCAAGAAAAACTGTCCCAAAGCCACCTGAATAAATTTTCGTTGTCATTTTTTGTCTGTAAAAAAATAAAATTACCTTTAGCAATTACATTTTCTACTCTGTAGTTGTTGCTGTTGATACTGAACGTCTGGCCACGGTCGTAGAGCTCGCTTTGCTCTGTGATACCAGCCCCTCGTCCGACAGATTGAATCACACCAAGAGCGCGAGCAAAAGCCATGCTGAAACAGAAATTGAAACGTAATCAACAAATTCAGTTTGATCACCGGCGGAATGGCATGGCGGTAGAGAATATAACGATAGAATAGGAGAAAAAAAGAAGCACAAGTAGGACGGCGACAATAAAATATGGAAGACGGAAGGGAAAGCGGGGTGGATCTGATGTGGAGCAAAGACGGCCGAGGAGAGGTGGAGCCAAGGGCGTCGTCCTCGCAAAAAAGAAGGGTGGGTGACAAAAAATTAACATGAGCTTCAGCCACTCTCCCTAGTGTGTTCACCATGTTTAATTGGTGGTTAGCAGCTCGTGAAGCTCTCGCAGACGGCTCACGACCAGATGTTCGTGATTAACTGAGCTTTTTCTGGTTAGTATTCTGCTTGGGAATGAGATGAAATGAAAATGCTGGACGCGAGATACACTACTGTGGTAGGTCTATTGCTCGAATAGACAATAGAGAGCGCTTGGAATAAATTTTGAAAACGTTGGAAATTCAACCGACGCCAGAAAAATTGCCAGACAACTACGTTAAACGTCATTTCAGGTGTACTAGATAAGCGATGCACTATTGGCGAGTCGAAAAGGTGCTTGCTCGTAGTATTGGCTGCCTTTTAGTGAACGAGGGTGGAAACGTGAAACTAATGGAGGCAGGAAGAGCTCTCTCTTCCTCGAATAAAGAATCCATTTCTCTTCTTTTTCTTCTTGACAACTTCATTTGCCGTGAGCCTTTTCTGGTGTACTCCTGCGCAGACTCAGACTCAAAATTTATTTTGAAAATTATCCACTTCTCAGTCTAGTGCACAAAGAAGAGATGTGCATTTGGAAATGAAGGCAATGTTAAATTGGAGCCAATAAGAGCTGAGAAGTGTTCTTTGGATAGACAAATCCTTTTGAAAACACATTTTGACCAGGAAAATTACATGTTTCGTGAAATCAAAAAAAAAAAAATATAAAACTTAGTTTTTGTTGTTTTTTGGTTCATATTATTTTGTTTTTCTATATTTGAAAAAATAACATAATTCTTTCCACATTTACATTCAAAAAAACTCACCAACTCTGCACATTAATGTTTACATGTTTGTAAATACTGTTTGTAATGACATATTAGACAAAAACGTGGACAAATCAAAGAGAAAATCGATAGATTGGTGGCATTTGTTGCAATTCTATTCGTCTTATTAGGTGTCCGGTGCGCGCGCAAAGCGAACGTTGCTGGCGCGTTTCTTGCGTAACATCATGTAACAACGTGGAACCACTCGCAGCTCGCATAAAATATTACGATGTTCGCTCGTTTTCTCCCCATTGTTCCTCCATTCGAAAGTGTTTTCACTTGTGCCCTTCTTGAACATCTTTCCCTTTTCCTTTTGAGGTGTTTGCGCTGAGTTGGCACCCAATATTTAACGTTGTCCGCGTTGTTTCTAATCCGCCGTCAAATCGGAAGCATTGCCCTATCACGGCGTTGGCAGGTGGTGCCATACATGGCAAAAGGCAGTGGAAAAATCCATTTCATTTGTGTCTGAACGTCATTTCCTGGCCACAGCGACCACATCAGCTCGCGTGCGGTTGCGACGCGGCTTTCTCCACCCTCCACAATTCGTGCCTCTTCTCCTCGCTTTCTCCCATTCGGTTCAGTCATTTTCGTTGCTTATGCTTTCGATTTTGTTCGTCCGGGGGAAAAGTGAGAGAGAGAAAGAGGCAAAACCCGTTTTGGAGTCAGTTGTCTAAACGCCTTCGCTTATATTCGAACCTTTCTCTGTGAACCCTTCGTGGAGGCCGCAAAAACGAACAACCGGTTTGGCACTCTTACTGTTTACTTTACGCTAAGTAGCCTGTTATGAAGGAAAAGGTTGACATCACGGAAGCTGAATTGCTCTTCTTTCCATTTTTTTCAAAGCTGTTATTCGAGATCGAATGGCATTTGAATGCGACCTTTTGTGTCCAACTTGTAACAAAGGCAGTGATGTTACACCGCCATTCTCGCGTATTTCTGTTGTAGTCTACAGTCGATAGGTGGATAGAAAACGGCTGAATTCTTGTGTGTGTTGTGTTCATCAGCATAATCGTAGTATTGTTTAATCAAAATTCCAAGCGTTCAAATATTCGCCAACCATGTGCTAGCGGTCAGTTTTATAAACAAAAAGTCGTGACCGTTGTCTGCATAGTGTTGACATTGCGCAGCTTTGACGGTTTCCACCTATTTTAAATGTTTTCGAAATCCCAGGTTGATTGTTTCTATTTTTGAATGCACCCCACGTCAGTCGGCAGCGACGCTCATTTTCAATTCAGAAACCCAACCAACACGATGGGAAATTTGCGTGGTGCGCCTTTTTCTTTTCTGTCGTCGGTTTCTCTTCCCATAAAGGCGTCTTTCTGGCTTTAGAGCCTCGACATGTTTGCTTGCATTCTCTTCTGACATCGTCTGTTTCGATAGCATCGTTTTGCATTACGCTCATTGCGCAAGCATTCATTTTCTTTCCTTTTTCTGTACTAGTATACACATTTCTCTTGGAAAAAGAAAGTAGTATTATATAAAGTTATCAGTCGGAGATATCACTGCTGGATAACCCGCTTGTTTCTCTGTCTCGACGCCGTTTGTTGCGATCCAATCAGTCCAGACATTTAATGGAAACAATTGTGTACGTGTGTGTTGGCGAGAAGAGAATATTGATCGGATGCCCTCTTCCTGCAAGAGAGTGTGAATTCCAAGAGGGACGCAGACATGACCTGACATATCCGCCGTAAAGTGCACACGCCACGTGTTCATTTTCCCGGCCATCCATTCCATTTCCTCTGTCCGCTTGTCTTTGGAGATTGTCAATTGCTTGATTTCTCTCCGCCCGTCACTTGCTTATCAGCCTTATCAAACTCCGCCATTTTTTCTCGTTTTTTTGCGTTTCCTCCAACAAGCAATCATCATTTGTAGTGTGTCTCTTGGAAATGAACCAGTTCCGTGCTCCCGGAGGTCAAAACGAAATGCTGTCCAAGGCTGAGGACTTTGCCGAGGAGGTGAGTCAATCAATCCCATTCGCCAAATATAGTTTCAAACATTTGCTTTTCAGTTCTTCCGCAAGACGAAAACCTATCTGCCACACATCGCCCGTCTCTGCCTTGTCTCTACTTTCCTCGAGGATGGTATCCGTATGTACTTTCAGTGGGACGACCAGAAGCAGTTCATGCAAGAGTCGTGGTCGTGCGGATGGTTCTTGGCCACGTTGTTTGTCATCTACAACTTCTTCGGACAGTTCATTCCAGTGCTGATGATCATGCTCCGCAAGAAGGTTCTCGTCGCTTGTGGAATCCTCGCCAGCATCGTCGTTCTTCAAACCGTCGCCTACCACATTCTCTGGGATCTGAAGTTCTTGGCTAGGTAAGTGAGCGCTTTGACGGCATCAATAGACATCGACCTATTCAAATGATGATTTGTTTCCAGAAACATTGCTGTCGGTGGAGGACTCCTCCTTCTGCTCGCCGAGACTCAAGAAGAAAAAGCCTCGCTGTTCGCCGGAGTTCCAACCATGGGAGATTCCAACAAGCCAAAGTCGTACATGCTCCTTGCCGGACGTGTCCTCCTCATCTTCATGTTCGCTTCTCTCATGCACTTTGAGATGAACTTCTTGCAAGTTCTGGAAATCGTCGTTGGATTCGCCCTCATCACCCTGGTCTCCATCGGATACAAAACCAAGTTGTCCGCCATGGTCCTCGTCATCTGGCTCTTCGGACTCAACCTCTGGCTCAACGCTTGGTAAGCATAATGAAAGAGAAATTTAGATCTTAATATGCATATTTCAGGTGGAACATCCCATCGGACCGTTTCTACAGAGACTTCATGAAATACGACTTCTTCCAAACCATGTCTGTCATCGGAGGTCTCCTTCTCGTCATCGCCTACGGACCAGGAGGTGTCTCGATCGACGACTACAAGAAAAGATGGTAGACGTCTACCCTCTGTACTATTCAAGCGCATTTCTACGTCAACAAGCATTGATTGCACAAACTAATTGTCAAATTTAACTATTGGAATAACTGTATTGTAACAAGTAATTTATGAATTTATACCATCCTCTAAAATTCTATTTTCTGTTCTTTTCCTATTCGTGGCAACTTTCCATCTTTTCCATCGTCCCTTCTCTCTTTAGAATAGTAACTCTTTTGCTCGGTTTCCACCACTTCTTGTCGTAAAATTAAGTTCATATCTATTGTGGCTTCTTAATTTTTCATGAACTATGGGTTGTTTTCCAATGAAACTCTCCCTAAAGTCATTGTCCCCCCCCCCCCATTTTTTCCCATCTCTCACCGTCATTCTTCATCCGTCGACTGTTTCTGTCTCTGTCCCCTCTTTCCTGGTAGCTTGACCTTTCCAAATAAATTTCTATATTTCGGTAGTATTGAAGTATTGTTTTCCCAAGTCAAATAAGCAGTTGAATATTTTTTTGAGCCCAAACAGTCAATCAAGATGTTTTTTATTCTTTCAAAACATTTATTTGATTGAAATAACAGAGAAACAACTTAGTTCAATTAAGAACAATTGCGCTAATCACCCGAATATCTAAAAATAAAGAGACGATACTCATAAATATTTTGACAATTGAACCCTGAAAACGAAACAGCGTACGGGGGCAGAAATGAGAGAAAACAGCTGGAAAAACCGTAGAAAAGAAAACTGCAAGTTGATGAAATTGATAGGTTGGTAGGTAAATTGCAGAAAGGCAAACGCTTGAAAATTCACATGTCGGTGAAGTCGGAAACGTAGGAAGTACGCTTCGGTGGTGGTCGCGGAGCAACTAATGGCTTTCCATTTTTGTCCAAAAACTTCTCGAGTACAAGTCCTGGGTGGTTTGCATCAGGGTCATCTTCAGAAATGCGACACTCGGCAATGATTTGGTCAATGACGTTGTCCGGGTCAAATCTGAAATTATTCAAGATACTCAAAATTCCGAACCAACAGAACCGACCTTGAATGCGATATCTTTTGCACAGAGCGGTCTTGACTGAATCGGCGGATCTGACTTGTTTGGTGGGATCCTTGATGAATTCCTCGACGTTCAACGTTCACATCGTCGACGGCAGAACTACTGGCAGCTGATGAGTTTTCTGAAATTTCACACTTTAAAAGATCTGTATTAAAACCTCTTTTTTTACCTGGCACGTCAGCAACGGATGGTTTTGGATTGGATGTTCCTTCTTCAGATGCTGTTTCATCGTCTAATGCTCTGAATCCTTCCTGGTCGATGGCTCCGTCTTCTCGCGGCCCGAACGTTGACAATCTTGGACTGAAACTTTCTTCATTTGTGCTTGGGTATGTTATAAGTCAGACTTACACTCGAAAGAACGGATCAGCACTTTGATGCGACATTGTGATCTTAATGCACACTTTTGAGTTGTCCAGACGTTGAGTACTCGTATATCCATTCAGCAAATACGTCCTTGATATGCCTAGAAATTTGAGATGAGTAATTAGGAAGGAGTCATTTTTGTAGTTGCAAACCTTCAATCCCGGAGGCCGCAAACTCCGAGAGGTTGATGTCGACATAACCGAGCTTGTAGAATGATTTTCCTCCTTTTTGTTCCTGAAATTCTACTTGTTTCGATTGAAATGTTCACTTTTTTGTTTAACCTTGCGGATAGAAACTCGACAAAGACATTTATCGAGTGTTCCCGAAGTTTGATCACATGGAATCCGGCAGCAGAAAACAAATCGAGTATTGAACGACGCTCCATGGTTTTTCACCTGCAATCATTCAACCGGTTTGTTTTTCATTTGTTTTTGTTCTCAATGAACTGACCTCAACTCGTTCAGTTGCCTCCTCAAACGATCCTCCATCAAGTAGCCTCATTTTGCCGAAAACAGTGGCATTTACAAGAGGGACATCGGACAAGTGGCATACCTGCAAGAAATTCAATTGATTTGTGAGATAGATAAGAAATAGAAAAAAACTTTAAGAAATGAGAAAAAACTCACTTGTAGGTCGACTGAGAATTTAACCGTTTTCCGTTTTATAAAAGCCATTTTATTCCATAACCATGGCACGAAGACGAGCTTTGCTGAAAACACACGCATTTATCAGAGAGAAGTGAGCGAAATTTCGGTTTGGTCTCATGTTTATTGTCACAAGCACAACAGAATACGAAAAAAATTCCAGTCGCACCAATTGGAAATGATTTCACTGATAAAACACCAGCAAAGCGAGCCAAATTTGAAAAGCGCGGCTTGGCAAACACAACGGAGAAAAAAACACGGCGGGACAATGGAGGGAGGGCACGAAACGCGCGTCAGCATTGGTATCTGGTCGTGTGTTGTTGCGAGTGGCCGACGAGATGGGATGCGCAGTAGCAGCGCGCAATAACGGACTACGCAGGCTGCATTCAAATGGGGACACTAGGATAAGAGGACGTGTGTTTCCTCCGCTCGTTCTGTTTGGAGTGTCGTCACGGAGACCATAGTGCTGGCTGATGTCTTTTCTTTTTGTGTGAAGCAGCAGAGCAACGCAACTAATTATGACGAGGGAGAAAGTGGTTGGGCAACTTAGGCAGGCCAGGCCAATGAATTATGCATTAGGCAACTTTACTATGCTCTAATGCTAATTTCTGCTTGAGTTAGTTAGCTGGCTTAGTTAGCTGACAGGTCTTGTGACCCTGTGAGCTCCTAAACAATTAAACCAAACATACCTGAATTATAACTGAGCATTCTCCAAAAAACTCTGGGAATATTTATTTTTAAAACTGATCAACGTCTATCAGCAGACAGGATATACACAGATGTTAATATCAAAACAATACGAAAAACGCTCAGAACAGACATTGTGCTCGGAAGATATACGGGAAATGGGAAAACTTATATTGATGTCTGTCTTTAACGCGTGTTTTCCTTTTTTGGACTGCTTACAAATTAGCTTCATTTCCGGGATGGTAGACGGAATAGAAAAGGCCATCATTTCAAAACCTTACAACCAAAAATTTCTTGGTTTTTTTTCACAAGGTTTTTCAAAGTCAAAGTCCCAATAAAACTTTGTCAGTAGGGTGTTTTCTTAACTGACCTGGAAAATTTCTTCCTTTGAGTATTGGAATAAGCATAATTACATACAGAAAAGTGATAATAGCCAGCCCTGCTTTTTTACCGTGTGTCTTTGTGCTCACAGCTATGGATAATTTGCAAAACAGGCTACAAGGTACAAAACAGAGGGAGCAGATGAAGTGCACGGAATTCTTGAAAGAAAGGCTGTTAGGCAGAAACGGGCACCGAGCGAATGATGTTCTAGTCTTTCTTTCTTTTTTCTAGTTATGGTCTTGTTTTATGTGAACACATTTGAATATTGGCATTCCACACAAATTCGTCACCTACTTACTATTTTCTGCTCTTTTCCCCTCAATTTGAAAAAATCTTAAACGAAACAGCATGCAATACGGTACAGAGATCACTATCACAAGTACACTGGGCAGTAAAACTAACCGGCTTTGTGGGTGCTGAAACGCGACGACATTTTGATATATACAATATTTTCAGATGTTGTTCTTGTTCCAGCAAAACATCACCATGTGGCCTCAAAAAAGAACGACATTGGCACATTTCTAGAGAAATATAAAACGGAAAAGAAAACAAAATCATAAGGAAGACGTTGAAGGAGTAACACGTCTGGGAGGAGGAGGGGGGGGGAGAATATTGGAGGAAGGGAACGTTGGATAAGCTGGATTTGGAGCGGAGTAAGAGGAATAGAACATGCAGGAGGAAATGAATGAATGAATGAATGCCAAGGTGGGAAGGGTGGTTGGATGGCAGGACCCCACGGGGAAAGAGAACGGAGGGCGGAGAGAGAGAATTCTGAATTTCAAATTTGGTGGGGTAGATACACCTTTCAATTTGGACAAGAACAGAAGAGAGAAAGAAAGATAGGAAAACTAACTTGACATGACACGGTTTGACATAGAGAGAACACAATGAGAAACTAACTGGATAGGGAGGGAGAATACATGAAATAGTAAAAAAGTGAAAAGAACAAAACGTGTGATCAGAGGTGCCGGACTTGGGCAAATATTTGTGAACTGAGAGGAGGAGGAGGCCAGAGCTCTGCCCTCCTTTTCAAGTTGCACTACAAAAATGAAATGACGGGGGCGAAGGGACAGGAAGACAGGTAAAATGCAAATACTCGGCAGACGCGATGCTCATGCTTCTCAGCGCAAAAAACGAGAAGGATGGTCAACAGAAAGGGTGAAAACAGGCATTCGAGTTTGAGAAGAAATAGCTTGGCTTGACTGAAGATGTTGTCACCTTGGCTCAAGGATAGATGCCATGAATGCGTCACGCTTACAATTTCTGGTTCTTTTCTGCTTTTGCTTCTTCTTTTTCGTCCAATTTTATTTCCAATTCTTCATTTTATTTCTATTCCTATTCAAATGATGAAATAAGAAGCAAACGCTTTTTAATAAATGCCAGAAGAGAGCGCATGGAAATGATGTATGTCATGAAAAGGAAAGTACGAGAATAGTTTGAGAGAAGATGAAAATAGAAGTGCATATTAGAATAGAGTCAAGCATGATGCCCTTCTAGGGCATTATTGGTGTCGAGAAGACAAACATCAGTTCGGTTTAGATAAATATTTTCTTCCTCTCACTTTTTTCTTTCTTCTTCACGTTGATTCCAAAGTTCTTGGGTTCCCCGAGGAATAGAACACACGGAAACAAGGAAGTAAGGAGTAAAAGAAAAAGAAAAAGAAGACGAAGGAAGATTCACAATGTTCAAAAAGCTTTTATGAAAAGGAAGCGAAGAAAAAAGCGGACGTCGTGTTTATTGCCACGCATTGCACTCAATTATGAATCGTTCGTTCGCTGTTTTTTTTTTGCTTATTGCAAAAGACAACACTTCATACAAAGCAGTCGGAGGGTCCGAGGAGTCAAGGAGCAAACAGAGAACGGGAGGATGAAAAAGAAGGAGAAGCAAGAAGGAGCACTATTTAATTTTCATCCCTTCTCCAGTTTGTCCATCATCCATCATAACCTTTCAAGAGTGATGTAATGGAAAAAAAAGAAAAAATAAGGAGGCATTGAGGGTTCATAGCTCAGAAAAGAGCTCCCGTTCGATGAGATTTCATTTCATTTCATTGCGCTCGAATTCACGCCGTTTATTTGATAATATTTGAGTATCCGGAGCAGGTGCAAACACAACCAAAGCGGCCAGTGGCCGTCCGAGGACGAGTCTCTTGCGGCGACAGCTGATAGTGCACAGTTTGGAAAAAAAAGAGTGGATAACAGATTGGGACTTTGAAACTCGTTTGAGATCAGTGATTTTTGAAATTGTATGTATCTATCTAAATAAACTGACAAGGGGTGTTGTAGGAAACTTAGAAGAAACTTAGAATTCTCAAGAACTTGCTTGTTTTTTCTCTACCATTGGCTCTGTAAAACTGTTAATAAAGAATTTGCTTTTGCTTTTCAAATTAACAACAAAAAACCATGTCTATACAACTGCACTTGATTTTTTTGTAATGAAAAAAAAGCAAGCGTTCATTCAATTCATTTTGCATACTCAATAGGGGTTTGCTTTGACTCACGAGTCACGGAATGCATGGCAGGCGCAAAATTTCGATAGTTTCGTACTTTTGAAACTTAAATGAATCAAAACAGATGATCCTGTCTATTTAATCCGATTTAACCCTCGGGAAAAAAGAACTGAAACTGTCTGCCTTCCTTGTAACGGAATCCGGTTTTATAATCCATTTCGACACTCCTCCCTCTCCCTCGACTTTCTAATCTGGCTTTGAAATTTGGAAATTTTTGAAAGCCTTTTTGCAGACCAGTTGACCAGGAATCAAAATGTTTGTAAGGTCAAGGTAGGTGCACAAAAAGTTCATTTCACAATGTCAATTACTTCTATAGTCATTGCGAGGATAAAGAAGAACGACAGAAAAGCGACTTGAGTGACGCTCGTTTCCCGCCATTCTTCATCTTTTTCTTTTCTTTTTTGCCTTGGTTTCCTTGGCGAAAGCACAAAATCGTGGAAGGTCCCCCTCGGCGCATGTCCCGTCCCTTCTTCTTCACGACGTATACTTTGCGTTGCCAGGCAAAGTGGTCCAAAACAATATTTTGGTGGTGGGGGAGCCATGCGACGTGTATATATTTTTTCGCCGACATCTCTCCTTCTTTGGTCCCCACTTGCTCTTTGAAACTTTCTTTCGTATCCTATTTTCCACGTTTTGCGTGTTCTAGCGAGCATGTTCGACGAGATGCTCACAATTTTTGTTATCATTTTTTCTCTGGGCATGCAAGATGTGAGAGGAATTTTTCAGGTCTCATCAAATTTCCGTTCATCTAGTCTACGCTCCATATAGCCTAACTTAGCAGTCCCAACAATGCCAAATGGCTATAGAAATCAGCCAATTTCAGGTTAGTTGTCACATTTTCTTAAATAATTTTAAGTAACCAACCTTTATACGACTCCAGGATTTACCGGCTATATTCCTGGCGCAAAATGGCAAGTTGGCAGTCGGTACGTGGCAAGGTCACGAGAAAACAGTGAATTGTCGACGCGAAATGCAGGAATACCTGGTAAGAAGTCTTGTTTATTTATAAGAAAAAGTAGAAGAGAATATGAAGAAGTGAAGTGGTGTTGGGTTTCAGATTGATTTTTTTCTGTTTTTTTTCTTTCCCAATTGTAGTGGAAGAAAAGGAATACGATGGAAGAAGAAATAGAAAAAACTTGAAAAATAGAAAAAAAAAAAGTGAGAAGAAGTCGATGTTTTTTTTCCAATATTTCGATGCAAATTATAGGGTCTTGAGTGAAAAATAAATTGAGGAAGTAAAAGAGCTGAGTTTCTGATTTTCAGAGCAGCGAAGTGGAGGACAACAAAACCAAGGACAACAAAGTCAAGCATCGAATCCGACACACCAGAACTATGCAAGTGTGAGTAACTAAGAGGGTGAAGCTTGAGGTTTGAAAGGAGAAAGAAAAAGAAGAAGAAAGTCATACCAGATGTGACTAAAACTAGTGAAAATAAAAAAACTTTGGAACAGAAATAAGAGGAAGAGAACAAATTTATTGAACTTCTTCTAGAGAGGAATGGGAGATGAGCAGTTGAGAAACTACTCGGAGATGTCGAACGACGAACTGCGCGAGCGGCTGATGAAAATGCAAATGGATATGCAGAATCTTCAAATGGCAATGGGTATGCAGCAGCCAAATGCAGGCAAGAAAGATTGAGCAAACGAAAATGAAATGAGAATTCCGCCGGACAAAGAGCACCTTTTTCAGGGGGCGATGGAGGATCCGAGCATGCGATGGGAGGAAATGGCGGAGGACATTATGCGATGCGGGATGAGCCGGGCGGTCGGATGGTAAGAAGATGAAGTGGAGGGGCTCAAACACAACTACGAATACATATAAACGGAAAAAGAGAAACTGGAAACGAACGTGTATTTTGTTTTAGGATAGAAGAACTGAGTATGATGGAAGGCAGGAACAACAGGACCAGAAACAAAGGAGCAAGAGTGTGCCGAGAAGTGAGTTGGAGCGGAAATTAGAAAAAGAACAACGGGAGAAAAAAGAAAGACATGTTCCCTTATAACCACAAAAAACATTTGTACAAATCTCACGTCTCAATTAGTTCTGGTTGCCAAAACGTCGAAGTGTCAATCAATCCATCGGGAAATGAAAAAAATTGGGATAGATAGCTAGCTCACTTGCACTTTTTGAGAAGCGGATGGTTGAAGAAACATTGACAACAAGCTCAGTGTAAAGATTTTTTGGTTCTTCTCAACTTGCTCTTTGAAATGAATCCAACTTTGAAAAGTGTTCAAAACAAACATTCAATGATTCTTTAAAAATATCTAATTTTTTTCTCCAAGCTTGATTTAAAAAACATGATATGTAGTTCCAAATTGCATTACAACTTTTTTTGTCAGGAATCGAAAACAATCCGTTCGACGGGATAGAGAGTGGCTGGTGGAGTAAGGGAGAAGTGAAGAGAAACCAGGTTGGTTGCTGGAACAAAGCATTTCGTCTTTTTTTTCGATTTCTCAAAAGCACGTCTCATTTATTTGAAGGAGCGGCGAGATATTGCGAACGGCGGACAAATGGTGAGCGGCGGAAATTGGAACCAACGACCGCCGAGTCGACAGCGAGTTTCGAGAAAACTTGGCGCCATCGAGGTTGGGCTCGCGGCTGATCATTTCGGCTCGGGTTTTATGAGACTAATCCCGTATCCGTTTTGCAGAAAGACGACACGGAAGATATCCCAACAGCTGGATACAGCGGTCACATACAAGGTAAACATTTGAAAAGAGAGATGGGGGGGGGGGAACGGCGAGAAAACAAGGGAAAGCGGTGTGTTTTGTTCAAGTTGCAATGCAAGCTACTGCAAAGACAGGGACACTGGTTAATGGGGCAGACTAGCAAGTGAAAGATTATATAGTCTTGAATGAAATGCTGTCTATTTTGTTGCCCTTTCCCCTATGTTTCCCACGGATTCCATTTAATTTGAAATTCATGAAAATTAAAGCAAAACTTCGTATTCAAATGACGAATGACAAATTCCAAATTTATTCCAGGACTCCGTCAACTTGGTGTTGGAAAACCATTCAATGTTGCGGCGAAACAAGCGAAGAAGGAGTACATCGAACGGCGAAGAACATACAGCGGAAGTCGAGGTAATCAACTTTAAAACGGAAAAGAGAACGATTGAAAAGTTCGGTTCACAAAACAAAAAAAGAAAAAGAAGAAAGATGAGAAGATGGAGAACAGTGAAATGGAAAAGAGAAAAAAGAAGAGGAAAAGATACTGAAAAACACCTGCGCTAGGTAGAAATTGACCAGTTTAGGAGAGCGAACGTTCGAGAGAACAAGAAAAAGAAGAACGAGAAGAACACAATCACGTCACTACAGAGAAAAAAGAGAAAGAAATAGAGAGGAAAACACAAGAAGGGTAATAACATAACCAACTTAGTCGGGAAGACGGGTTAAGAGCGGGAAATCGTTTGTCTGAGTGGAAATGGAACGAAAGGTGGACGAAGTGTGTTTTCAGAAGGGGGAGGGACAAAAAAAAAATGAGAGCAAATAGGGAGACATGCCTGGTATATGGTTTTGTTTCGCAACATCCAAAAACAGTTGGTTTGGCTGGCCAGCTGACATAATTTGTTTTCCAACTTAAAGGACTCGTTTAATAGTTGTGTTCCAGATGCTCTAAACGGACGTGGCCGCGGCACTCAGTTCAGCGAAGAAGAGCTCTCCGCCAACGCAGTTAAGCTGCCCGACAATCGTTTTTGATCTTTTAATGCTCTTTTAGTGAACTTCTTTTAATTTCTCAAGTCCATCGTATATTCGAACAGAACATAACACAACCCGCCCACTCTGCTTTACCACTTTTCCTATTTCAAAACGCTTCTCTCTTCTCTCTTCCCAAAACTGAAATCAGATCTCTATAGCTCTTCCCCGCATTCTCTTTCCCAATTTTGTCAGTCACTCTATTCTATTCGACATATTCTCAATTCTCCCTATTTTTATTTTTCAATTGCCAATTAGACTCCAAGAGTCAACTCAACTTTGTGCAACTAACTTCATGAATTCATTAATTTGTTCTCTTCAACGTCATTTTTTAATGCGTCAAGTTCTAAACTAAAATAGTAGCATCAACTTAATAAATATTGTTTCTTCAATCTCTCCTCTTCTTCCGTTTTGACACATTCCATTTATATTCATGTGCATATATATCTGAGAATTTCCAAGCATATTCATGCCCGAAATATATCCAAAAAGGTCCCAAGTCTTCTCTCCGCTGTCTATCCTCCGTTTCTCATTATAATTAAGCGACATCCCAAAATAGGCAAAACACGTCTTCGGTCGTGATGCTCGACGAGCAGTTAGCAGTTAGATTTTCACATCATCAGCAGGAAATGAGATGAAGCGGAAAAATGTTGTTTTTTCGTGTGCAACAAGCTGGCTGAACGAGTTCACAACCAACAATTACTAGTTTTCAAGCTGTGAATAATGTCAAATTGACCACGTTACTTTCGAATCGAGTTATGATTATCAATCTGTGTTCTGAGAAATTTTTAAGAGAAATTCTAAGAAAAAGCTTTTCATAAGCTTTATAAGTAGTATGTTTTCTTAAAAAATTTCTTTTAGTAGTATTGAGAATTAGAATGCAACTTGAGGTGAAAACTGTAAGTCGTTTGATTTGTGTTCAATTCTCCACATCAGCACAATTAAATCAGGGGAATCTTTGTTCTCTCGTGGTATTGGACTCTCGTTCCTCCAAAATGAATACTTTATTATCTTTCTCTTCCTACTCATCCTTCAACCGTCTGTTCTCTTCTTCCTCCTCTTCCGCGTTCCATCTCTGCCTCTCTGCCTCTCCTCTCTCTCAAACAGCAAACGAACGCTGTGAATGAACACTCTTCTCGTGTTCTTCACCACCCATTCATTTGTAATTGTAATCACTGGTTTCCTTCCTCTTGTGCGTCTTATCTTCTATTTCATTCTGCTTTTCCAACCAAAAACCTTCGCCTTTTTTGTTTTTGTTTCACTTCCATGTTTTCTCCCTTTTTCTCCTCTTTTCTTCCAATGTGCCTCATTCAATTTGACACAAAATGCCAAACAGCACGGAATTGGCTCAATATGTCCTACGGTCTTAGTTTTTTATGTCCGTCCGTCACAACAAGGCGGTCGGCCGCGTCCATTCGATAAAAAGTGAACAACTTTTCTCCGTTTTCCTCTTCCGTTCCCACAAACCCTCCAGGCCACACCAACTCTATCTAAACTAGTTGGGCTCATGCTCATAGCTTTCTTTACTTCTCAAAAAACGCAAAGTGAGGGTCTCTATATGCGTGGTTGTGACTCGACTTGCCATCCCATCCTTTCTTGTTGTTAGCTGCAAAGCGACCGCTTCAAGAACCAAAACTCTGGCGATCAACGGACTCTGCGAAGTAAGCTAAAGGTCGAAGGTTACTCACTGGCCAGTGAGTGCCCAATGAGTCAACTGCGCCCTGTCGCACTAGTTTATATCGCGCTCTCACACCTATAGGAATGTTTACAACACTGCACGCGCCCGGTCCTTTCCCTCGTCTTTCTCCCTCACTGTTCGTTCGATTTCGATGAGTTTTGACCGCATTTCCATCCCCCCGCCCTCCCAAGTCTCTCGCTCTCCCTCTTTCTATGCAAAGGCTTTTTTCGGGCATTGACCATGCTGTTCTACTTTTCCTTCAGCCTTATTCCCGATGTCTGCGTTTGTCGAAAAATGGCCAATCTGCTGCGAACGAAACCGTCTTGAAATCTTTCTCGTCTCCCATACAAATCAATTTGATTTGTTCTGTTATGAATACATGCAACTATTCATATGCAGTCTCTGCCACAACCCCTGCTTCACTCTCTGCGTGGGACAAGACAAGAGACACGAAACCGACGCTTTTCATTAATATGTAATTGCATTCCCTTCGTTTTTTGTTCACTGCCTACCAGCCAGCGTTTCCATCTTGCATTTGGCTTGTTTTTTTCTGTACAATGACAAAAAAACGTTAGCTAGTTATATACATATATATATATCTTTCTTCTTTTGAATTTTTCCATTCTAAATTGGGAATTCCGATTTTGAAAAAAAACTGATGACCATCTCATTTCTCACATTCATAAATCATCTCAGTTATGCGCACGCCCACCCACTTTCTTCCTAAAAATCCGGCAATAAATTGAGCTCTCCCTTCTTTTTTTCTCTCCTCTTTTATTGCCTATTTTGTTTGCTTTCCCCAGTTCTCCGCCTTCCTTGCCCGTTTTGCTCCACTCTTTTGCTTTTCGACTACAAGAAAGAAACATTTCCTTCTTCTCCATGCTCTACTTTCTCTCCATCTATGATTTCTTGCAGAGTTACTCCGTTATTACTTCTGGGCAATTTTTGACTCTTGGCCCGCCAAGTCGCTATGTCGAGTCGTAAGCGGACGAAGCGGAAGAACAGCGATGAGGATTTTGATGTTGACGATGAAGATGACGGCCCGGATAATGATGACACTAACAAATGGGCCTGTCATTCTTGCACATTCATGAATCGGGCCGCAGCATATCGTTGTTTTGTATGCGGCACAAGGTGGGTGGCTTAACGTGATTTGCATAGTTGAGGGGTCACGTTTGTAGGCCAAACGTAGGAAGTAATAAAGCAGAGTGAGGGCGGTAGAATCCGATTCACAGATAACATAGTTTCCCTTTCTCTTACTTCCGCCTGTTGTTTTCATTTTTTTGTTGTTGTTGTTTCTCTCTTAATTTTCCATTTTCGGTTGAAATATCCGCTCGGAATAATTTCATTTGGTCTTTGTTGCCGAATCCAAAGTTAGAAACTTTCTGAATATAGATCAGCAACAACCCAAATTTGACTCAAAACTCACCCTCCCTCACATTTCGTTTCCGCACGCAGGTGAAAACTTTTCATCTGCCATGAAACTTTTGTCACGTTTTTAAAAAATTGTTTGAAAAGGGTATGGAAAGTCCATGTCTGTCTAGTTCATGAGCGACCTTATATCCTTCAGAGGAGTATTCAATTTTATCCAAACTTTATGGTGACCATCGCCCTTGAGAGGTATAATACAGTGAAAACCTCGGTGGAGACGGCTAAACAAACAATTGGCCACCGCCAACCAGTGACATCAGCCCCCCGAACGAATAAGAGATAATAGGAATTCGTGCGCAGACTCGGACTGCCAGCAAAACAGACTCTCCCTGCCTAGAAGCTTTTGGAATACTAGACAACACAACAAAATTTGTTTTCAGAAAAGGAACCTCGACAAGAAAGTCTCGGGTGAACGATAATGTCGTCGAAATGCAAAAAACAATCACAACGATGGTTCAAAAACAAGTTGAAAAGGAAAAGTCAATGTGGGTTCACAATCTTCACAAATGTCATGTCTCATTGATTTTATCTATGTCGTTTTATAGGAAACGTCGAGAACGATCGCTCATAAACTCGGTGCCTCGAGAAACTAGTAGAGATCCGGAATCCGAAATCAGCTTAGAGATCAAACAAGAACTTCTGAATGCGGAAAGTGATGAGTGTCAGAAGTCGACTTCTTCAACTCCTCTTTCAATTCTCCGAAAAGTTTCAACCCCGGAAATTAGACAAACTCCTGTCCCAACTACACCGGAAACAAAGAGTTCAACACCTGTGAAAAAGGAAACACAAAATTCTAAAAGAAAATATTCAAAGTCTACAGAGCAGAAAACTCCTTCTCCATCAAAAAAGAAATTGGAAAAGACTAGCCGATCAGACACCAATACACTTGCGAATGGTCCTGCAATCAAAATGGAATTTGTTCAAATTGAAGACACGGAACCATCGAGGGAGAGTCTAACAATGAACAATCCTCAATGTTCATCAAAAACTAGAATCGCTCAAAATTCAATTCAACCTCATGAAATGAAACTTGAGAACCCAACAATTTTAATAAAACTGGAACCACCGTCTGCTGTTCCATCGTCATCGTCAGTTTCAAATCCAACTGTGACGGTTCCGCAGCCACACGAAAGCAGTGAAACTTCAATTCTGCAACATCTACCAGAAAGGGTCGTCAAAAAGTTGAACCAACCAAATACAATGGACTCGACTCTTCTCAGCGTTCACAAACGATTAACTGGAATTGACCCAATAGTTGCTGAGTCTGAAACGGTTCTGTTGCCTCAAGATTGGAATAGACAAAGAGTGATGAGGGGTTTGTCGCAATGTGGAAACGTCGGTTTTCACACAAGTCCCACGACTTCAAGACAATCATCGGAAACCGATTCGTCGTCTTCAGAAGCCAATAGGAGGTATAAACCCTGACCAGAAACTAAAATACTTTTGCTTCCAAAAAATAACAAAAAAAAGCTTTCCCTAAATGTTCAATAGTCCCGAAACACTTCAGTTTTCAGAAAAAAGGTTTCTTCCAATATTAACTGAAACTTTTTCAGCATCGATGGTCCCTTCAATGAAAAATCTCCGCGACCTTCAAAAAGTTATCAGATTCCGGATTATATGATTCATCGGTGAGTTTCTTCTAGAAAATGTTGCTGCGAACTATGATAAAATGGAATTATATTCAGAGAGTCGCCTCAAAAAATCTTCATCGTCGCAAACGGGTTTCCAGCTTATTTTGAAGAGTTTCCTCGGAGAATTCCCCCAGCTTATCCATGACTTTCAGCAATTGCTTCCTAGTCCAACTAGTAACTTATTTCCCCCGTCTTTCATACGTATTCCCTTCCTTTGAAAAAGTTTCTTATTCATTTTAGTACTGTTAACCATCTCATTCGTAGCATTAATTACACCTTTTGATGCTCTTTAAAACGCATGTGTCTATTCTACTTTTCCTGTATCCTAATCTAGTTGTACTCTGCAAACAGTGCCTTTCAAAGATTCTGATTCTACTTCCCTCACAAGACTCTTTCCGGTTCACGTGTCTTTACTATCGTAATTTCCATTCTTTCATTTCTTTTCTTCACTCGATTCTAATTTTTTCCAAAGCATAATCTTTGTAGAATTTTTCATTTTCCTTGCAAATATCACAAACCAAGCTTAATTGAATCTTAATTGCATTCTTCATTTTTTGGATAGCTTTTCAACTCAATACTGTCATCATACCTTCCAAAAAGTTTCATTGTACATTTCATTCAACACTTCTTCAATTTGGTAGTGATTTGCCTGATTTTGAGCAAGAACATTTTAATTTTAGAGGTTATGAACAAAATTGTGAATTCATCAATCAAAACAATGAATGCTGGGCATTGCGTTTTGAAATGTATAAATTGCAAGAGTTGTATAAAACTAGGTTAATAAATGTTGCATAATGTTCTATAAACATGAATTTGCAATGAAGCATTGAAAAATCCAATTTTATCATACAAAAAAAACAATGCGATTATACATACAAACTCGATAGAAATTTCCAAAAAACAACGTTGCAAGACATTAAAAGCCAACAGTTGAAATGAGAGAAGTAAAGATCTCCTACTTCTTCATTCACCCGAATCTATTCACACGTGCAATTCTGCTTATTTGTAGATTCTCGTTGGATGTTGTGTTGTTTCGCGCGACACGATTTCAGGAAGAACCTCTCTTCCTCCTCCTCATTCATTTCTTGCTGTTGTCCCCTGCACCCTAATGCACTCATCAGAACTCGGACTCGACAATCCTACGTGTCTAGCCGGTGGAATAGTTTCTGATGAGTCAACTAAAATGGGAAATCGTCAAGTTTCTCTGGAATATTCATCCCACTTTTTCATATTTTATTCAACTCTCTGAAAATGATGGAATACTTTTTTGTACATTAAAATTCGGCCCCAAATCTATCATCTCTTCATTTTTTCGCTACTTCGTTTTGCCCGATAAGCCACTTGATCGACAGTCGAACGATTTTCCGTTTCTCTTTTCATTTCCAATTTTCATCTTTATTTTTCAACATTTCCCATAAAAAACTAACAACTTGAGGGAGGAAAAAAACTTCCCGATTGAATAATATTGAAGTTTAAGTTTTGATCCATAAGACATGTACATATCGAAACAGATTTTTTCTTTTTTTGCTCTGATTCTCCCAAGAATTTCCAATGAAAAGTAGTCCCCGATCATCTCGTCCCACTCATTTCACTTGGTTGTTATTTATGAGCAACTCCATCAAAGATCTTTCCCGAATTAGTACAAAAAATCTTTGACGCGGAATGATAAACTATTCCGCGAAAACTTCTCACGTCTAGCCTAAATTACTAGTATTCTCCCAAAAATCTTGAAAGTAACTGGTAATTTAGCACAAAGTTGATCGAATCTTCTGATTTACCTAATCTCTCTGATCTCTCCTTCTTCTGTTTTAATTGCACACAAACCCACTAACTAGCTGTAATAATCATGTTGAAACGGCCGAAACTTCCACTTCCCGTTTGCAGACTGCCCTTTATTTTGAGTTTTATTCCATTTCATTTTTCTTATTTTACATTTTTAGCATTTAATTTTGATTCATTTCGTTTTTCTACTCACACCATTGATCTGTGTTACGTTTCACCATCAACGTCAGATGAATAATGGAGTGCTACCGGACAATTGCATTTGTACTTTTTGTCCTTCCAGCCATCCAGTACCACTCTATTCACCCCGAGTTCCAAATGAAATTGAGGTCTCTGCGAAACAAATCGATCAAATATTCATGAACTCTGTCTTGGTCTTACCGAAAATTTGCCGAGTTTTCTGAATGCAGAATGACAAATTCATTTCACAGAGTATGCGGCTGTTCGGAACAAATTTTCTGGTAATACTCACAAGCTGACCAAAGTGAAATGTGATTTCCATTTCTATTTTGCTTTGTTTTCCAAGAGAACGCTGACTTAACCTCGCCCCGACAATGTCCCACGTCACACACACATCTTCTCCGAGTATGCGTTTGTTGTGATCATTCCGTTTGTTCTCTTCTCGAATCAGATGAGCGACAGGAGAACTAACGTGCGCGGATAAATGGGAATTCGGAGATATCGGCATTAGGAATCTGAGGTAGACGTGCCCTGGATGGGCTCTGAGGAAGCACTTGTGTTGGCCGTGTCCCCCATTCGGAAACATCAAATCGCTAATACGATTAAGGCGCTTGCGATGCCTTGCACCAATCTTTCGATGATTTTTCTATCTCATTTGTGCGCCCGCTCACATTTCTTCGTTTTCTTCTAGGCCCAAATTCAATGTTTGATCCTTCAAAGTGACCAGACCCTGAAGTCAAGGTTTACAAACTTTGTGGGTCCCTCGTCGTCCGATTCTGCATTTGTTGCTGCACCTTTGTTTCAGCTCTTTGCATTGCCATGTGTCATCATTTCCAGCTACTTCATTTTGGTTTGTTTTTCATTTCCATCCTATCCGCGTCGCTTCCATATTGTCTAGCCCATTTTGGCTGTGGATTACGTAAGATGAAAAGACGAGCGACAACGTCTGAGTGATGTCTAGGAAATACAAATAAAACTTATCCAGGAATCAATTAGAAAACGTTTTTGGATCCATCCGTTTATCCCCTCAAGTGTTTCTTTTATTTCTTGATCAAAATGATCAACAACATTTTTTTTCTTCTTTTCCCTAAATTTTTCCGTTTTCTTCCGTTTTCCACTCAGTCACAAATAAGCCAAACTTGATGAATCACAGCTGTTAACCGATGAGTTGTAGACATAATTGGTTATATTAAGATGACCAATAGGAGAATTTCAACTAGAAAAAACAAAAAACAATCAGCAATGAAGTGCTTTTCCTATTCTTTCTACCTTTTCACTGTTTTACTCTTAGTTCATCATCCCTAATCGGTTTATCTACTAGACACGTGTTTTTTGGAATAGTAAATTGCGGAAGTATGTAAACAGTGTGTAAACTTTGCTCTCTAGACAAACAAAAAGTTACACCACCTGAGCAAATTCCAGAAGGTTTTTACTCGGTCTGTCTGGTTTGTTTTAATCTTAAAGCTCAACGCTAGACAGTTCTGACGCATTCTAGTGAAGCTTCCTATCCATTTGTGATTTCTGAATGAGTGCTGATATTTGAGACAAATGTAACAAAAATGAGATATATTTTCTTTCCTCTTAAAATTTCAAAATAAACTGAATAGTTCATCCTCCTCTTCATTTTGCCCCTTCAATATGATTTTCTCAGAATCAGGAAACGAATGATGTTCTGAAAATCGAATGAACTTTTAAATTTCCTGTTGATTCTCAACTTACGCATGTTTTTGAGACGCCTCTCTCGAGAAGTCTTAGATATCCTGCTATGTTATGTGCTTTGAAAGGAAACGCTGTGCAAGGGTAAATATCAAGGAGAAAATTGAGACTTCATGCCCGCGTTTCTCACGGTTTTTGATAGTTGAAAAGGAAAATACACCTTGTTTTTTATCATCACATGGAAAATGAGAAAAACAGTGATAATCTCTGCTTGATGATGGTTTTTCTGAGCTTAGCGGTTCTGGATTGCTTGATGTAATGAGACATGACGAAGACACTCTCGAGAAAGCATCTATATTCGATTTCTGACACTTTTCTCTCCAAGCCGTCCGTACATGCCCTTAAACATTCTTCTTCCCTTGTTTTTTCTTGCCTCTACTTTTTTATGGTCAACTTTCTCCAAGTTATCAAATTTCGAGCATTCTTCTTCCTTCCTCTATTAGGACATTCTCTTCTACGTCCGGTTCTTTCTGTTCATGTTTCTTCTTGGTGAACAAGAAATTTCTGCATTCAGCATGCCACGAACATTGTAGTTTTTTAATCTTTTTCCCAAATTCAGAAGCCACCAAATTTCTATTCCGCTCGTCTTCCGATCTTCCCATTTTTCACTTCTCCTCAGGATTTTTTCGTTTTGGTCACTGCCAAATGCCAAACGGTTTTAATTGAATTCCGCCTGCAGTGCTATTGTGCGTGCATTCTGCATTCTGCACCCGAAATCCTTCCTCTTCTCCTCTCTGTTTACCTTCAACCGACCCACATTCATTTTGAATTCCACCTCGTTTTTTTGTTTTCTTTTCATCTTCCTTTCCAAAAAGTTAGAAATAGAAGGGATATGATCTAGTAGTGAGAAAGAGTATAATAATGATGATGCAGGGGCGTAGGGGTATGTTCACTAAACGAAGAGACGTAAACACGTTCCGGGACAAAAGACCATTGTGCCGCCGGACAGGGATCAGGAATATGTTTTTTTGGCCGGAATGAGAAATGGTGAAATCGGCTTTGACGCTTCCGGAATAAATATCTGCGAAAAGAAGAAAAAAAAAGGATCTCTGAAATGAAACTCTATCGGATTGGAGTTAATACTCAAGGAGGCGTTATCTCGTCTGGTCCTTAATCTTTCTCCAACTTCCTTATGATGATGAGTCTTTTACATTCAGAGCCACTAACTCTTGCACCATGTCTGCTTTTTTGCACCCTTTTCAATAATGAAAATGAGACATGGACGGGTTAATCTTCTGCATTACTCATTCACTCACGTATTCATCAAAATTTTTGTCTGGTAGTCATTAGGGGGAGTTTTGCTCGTGTTTTTTTTTCATCTAAAATTAGAATAGGATCAGAATCAAAAAAAAATAGGGGAAAGTGGATGAAGCTGTCGATGCGAGAAACAAGACACCCCCGACACATCAGTGACTTTACTTGTTGACCATCGAATATTTCATCAAATCTTCTCGACTCTCTGAACTTTTCTCTTTATCTTTTACATTTGATTTTCAAGTACTTTTGAGTGTTTTCCACAAGATAGAGTCTGAGAACTTCGAGTTCGAGGGAGTTCTGAGAAGAATTTCAAAGCAGTTTGTTTCCTTGGTCGGAAACGTTTGGAATGTGATAGAGCTTGCTAGAAAGTTGCAAAAAATTGAGAAACATCATGATTTGAAAGTTATCAGTACGTTATAGTCAAAGCCTCAGATATTAGGAAATGGTTTGGTTTTTTTTTCTCAATTTCTGAACGAATACTATCATATTTCACCTTCCTCGTTGGCCATTCAAGCCGTGGCCAGACACATTGCCAAAACGATCAACATCCATCCACCCGGTCCGAGTCTGAAAGAGATCCATCGAACCACTACTTTCCCCATTTCCATAGCGGAAATTAGACGTTTATCACATAGATTTATAATTTTTTGCCGTATTTTTCAAACATGGTAGGAGAGAAAAATCTATAAATAAGAGGAGGAGAATCATAGAATCATACGGCCTTATTCCAGGTGAGGAAGTGGAAGAGGAAGGAAATTACGTCTGTTCCCAAAAAAGTAGTGCTCTGAAACTGAAAATACTTTTCATAGCTTCACTACCACTTTTAGAACTTTTTGTCTAGATTGAAAAAGAAAGTTGTAAATTACCAATTGTTTTTCTGATCTTCTTATTTTTTTAATGCCGCCTTACTCCTCCGCCCCGGGAAAAACAAAAATTCAAAGTGACAAAACAAGCACATTGCACTTGCACTAACGTGATAAGAAAGCTTTCAAGAAACGCGTTTTTTGGAAATGGAGAAAAATGGCAAATGCATTTCAAACCTTTTTACCGAAACTCTATCCATTAGTCTCGCAAATGTATTTTGTCGAACGCCTTCTCTATCTTCCCCTCTTCGTTGTCTTCCGTGAGTCTGTCTTTCCACGCATATCTGTCGCACCACCAAACTCTTTTTATTGGTTTGTGTCGTTTTTCGGAAAATGCTCCGAGAGTTGACGCTTCTCTCCTTTTCCTTTCCTCCAAAGTGCTAACTCAATCCACCAACTCGTCATCAGAATCGCGTTCGAGAAGGAGGAGACGAACTTGAAATCTTTAACTCAATTTCCTCTCCCAGAAACATCCCTCTCACCGCCCCATTCCTTCTTTATTTTCTTTTGATACCGTCATTTAGAATTGATGAATCTTCGTTTTTTCCGGCTGTTCTGCTTTTGCTTTTGCTTGTGTTTTTTGCTTTTCAACAAAAAACAAAACTATATTCAAACAAAATCTAAATCGCCCCTTTTCCTTGGAAAATTAGCAAAAATGATAAACGAAGTCAATTTTCTTATGACTAACTTCAAACATTTTCCTAGGAAAAAAAAACAAAAACGAGAAAACATCTGGAAGAGAGTACAAAGTTCAAGAACAGTAACTGGCTACAATAAACAAAATAGAAAACGTTGTCAATTTTAACAAATAGCAAGCAGGTGCAAGTAATGTATATGTCACAGCTTGACTCCTGAAGAACGAATTTAAACTTAAACTTAAATTCAAAGCTTTACTTTTAGGAATAACAAACATTTTTTGTTTGATCTTTCAAACTTTAATATTCAGTGAAGGGTTTTCGAATCAAAACATACTTGACTCAGAGATCATAATGTTCCTCGAGAGTTTCGCAGAAACCGGAAGATTTGAAAGAAGCAATGCATAGACAATCTTCGCCGAGTGCTTTGAGAAATCTTCGAGCCCTTGTCTTCGACTCACATCACCTATAGCCAGCGGCTAATTGAAAACGCCTCCAACCCGCATTCTCACGCTTCAATCTGACTTGTTTCCTGTTGCGATGAGGGGAGTACCCCAATCACATTATGGTCCCGGAGCAACGGCCTTCATTGAATATTTCAAAAGTTCAGTCGCCTTCTCCTCTTGTGTTTTGCTTTGTTTTCGTCTATCCTACACTTCCTTTTTTTTTCTTTTCCCGGATGGATCACAACTTCGGTCACAACATGACTTTTCCCATTTTCCCATTTTCATATTGACATTCTGCTTTGAAATGTGTGTACTAGTAGTAGTGCATAGGTTGCTCACCATTCGCAACTCAGTTCTGCCACTCAAAACGCTCGCCGAAGCACTTTCGTGAATTTTTCATAATCATGTGTGCAATTGGCACCCACTCCCCCAATTGCAACGAAAAAACACGGAATGAAGGTGTTCCTGACACGTGAGACAGTGAGAAATGAGAAAGATCTTAGAAAGCTCCAAATTCGAACTGCGTTCTGTCCATGAGCCAGGATATCACGCCCTCTGCACATATTTGTAGTCAGTCGTCTATTTTTGAGAATAGTATGAGTGAGAGAAAGAACCTATCGTATCTTTGTTTTTTCCCTGTTCACTGAGTTGGAGTCTGATTCTTCAATTCGCTGGTTTTTGCTGAATCCATCCGTAGCATCTGAATTTGGTTGTGTTCTTCTTTCTTCTTTCCCTAATTTACGGATGCAAATGAATTGAATATCCGAAATCACATGGCTCAGTCTTTGGACGAAACGAGGCGATGTATGTCACAAATCTTTTTCAACCCACCATTTCTCCCCTCAAATTTGGCTTCATTTTAGGATTTAAAAAAGGAAGGGAGATCTAAATTTGTCAAATCACATCCACTTGTTTTTACATCAACGTTTTGAGTCTTCGCGGGTCATGACTGAACATTCCGTCATGATTGATCACTAGTAACAGTAAAAAACGGACACAAGACAGCTTCTGAAACTTTTTCTCGATGCGATGCGCTACTACTTTTTTCCTCGGTCTTGCCAGCCGACGCACTCACTTTTTCAAAAGGAAAAACTGCTTCTTCAGCACACCAATTTCGACGACTCATTCCTATATTCCCCAGGAGAATTGGAGCAAGAAAGGTGTGAGCATCGGGGGGCGCCGCCGCTTCGCTTCGAAACTCTCAATGGTGCTTTTCATCATTTCTGCGCAGGCAGCTCACACACTTTTTGTCGGCATACGTAATAAACGAATTGGTTCCTGTAGTTCGTGCTTTCAAGTCGCCTGGGGATTCATAAACCTTCCGCTTTATTTCACCGCTTGTCCACTTCTGTTCCTTGCTAACCCCCTCACTCACCCCCTTGCTCCCAAGAGCAAATATTTCTCATTTTGTTTTATATCTGTACCTCGTGGAAACTCTGCGGTGCGTCGGGAAACCCGGGAGACTTGAAAGATGCGAAAGAATTGAAAGACGCTTCGGCCGTTATTCATCTCCCCCGCTTGGCCGTGATATATGTCGCTATTTATAACAACGCAACACTCTGCGGTCAGCTGAATTCATCAGCGCCTGTAGTTTGGTGGACCATAGCCAAAGTTGTGTTCTTGGTCATAGCATTCTAGAGCTCTCCCCCTATTTGTTGTGTTCCTCTTCATTAAGATGCAAAACGTTACAAGCCAGCAAATTTCGTTCCGTTTTTCTCTTCTTTTCGCTTGTTTGGACCGGAATTAATTTGCTACTTCAATATGTAGCAATTGCTGGATCACAATAGGTCTGTCTGAAAAGTGGGCGAACTCGGATGAGGAAATGGAGCAAAAGCATCGAGTGTCCATCTTTCTTTGTTTTTATTGTCTTCTTGTGTGTTCCTGACCGCCCGCCGTGACAGGAAAATGACGAGAAGTACTTCCGAGAAGATGTTCAAAATTGGGTTTCCCTATTTCATTCTCAGGAAAAACGTGGCGGCAGCCTTCTCTTCTGTCCACTAAAACATTCAAATTCCACAGACTCAATTTCAAAATTTCCCTAATCTCTCGAAATCCAGTAGAAATTCCGTTGGGTCTTAGCGCTTCCGATCGGCATGATTCAACGGGTTTAGGGGTAAATAAGATAAGATGAAAGAGGCTGAAAGCTGCTTAGGAAGAGCAGACGGAAAGTTCTCAGACGTCAGCTTCTTGAGACTATGCCCTCTGAGGTTGGCCACAAATTCTGTTCCTCAAGAAATGAAAACAAACCTAGTTTTAGCATCTGTCTATGTCTCCGAGTCCTTGTACTTTATCCCTGATTCGTAACAACAGACAAAGACAGTTATTCTTTTTTTTTCATACTTTTAGATTATTCTTTCCATCATCATTAGTCACCCAACCCACAAAATGAAGAAAATATTAATGAAAAAAACTGTAAATCAAAGGCAGATACAATTTCCTTCTTCCATTTCGCTTCATTTCCTTCCAATCCATCTCCTCCGCATGCAACCAGAGCAATTCTTATTCTTCTTTCTCTCTCAACTCTCCGCCGATCCAATGATATCCATGATAAATAACCCCACCACTGAATCGGAATCAGGCTCTCCTCCGCTTTTCTTGATTTATTGACTACAATCAATCGTGCTGCTACTCCTCGCTTCCTTCACACTTTCTTTCAAAAACAATGTTGCCGCCGGCGTTTTTCAGTTTTTCACTGGTTCGATCGCTTATCTATGCACCAATTGTCTGGTCGTTGGAGGCATGGTCCCATAAAACTTTCATCTTTCCACTTTATAAAATATGTACAAACCACCATGCTTCCAATTTGTTTTTCTCCTTCTTTTCCTCTTCCTTCTGCTCATTTTCCTGTTGTCTACCGATGAGTCAATGATTTCCGTTTTCGACTAACGAGGTGCGCGCTCCCAAACTCCCAAATGGCGGCGCTGACATATGATTATCAGCGTTCTGTCTTGCCCTTTTTTTGTAGTTTTAAACCTCGCACTGACTACATTCATTCACATTAGGAAAAAAAATGATCAATGGAAGTCTATGAAAAAACAATATTTCTTCTTCCTACTCCCGGACAAGGATTATGTTTCTCTCCCTCCATCTTCCGTCTTCGTCACTAATCTTGTAATCATAAGGAAACTTTTTGAGAGTGCGGAAGAAACATTCTGAGCCCAGTTCTGCATTCTTGTACGTCCCGTTTCGTTGTGTTCCAGATAAGGCTCAAAAAACATTACCTTTCTAGTCTTACCTGAGGTAGAAGATCAATTTTTTCTCTCGATCACAAGGATTACTTTTCGCTTCCAAATCCGGTTCACTAATCTATGTAATAATCATAGGTGACCTTTTTTCAAAGAAATTTTTATATAGCCGACAAGAAGATTTAGATTCGGAACAAAGGAGCATGTCGGCGTCTGTACGTGTAGATTTCTGATTCTATTTGCTTTCCCATACCCAAATTCTTCACGTCTTTTGTTTCAAACGAGTTGTTCTCTCAGCCAAAGCAAATGCAAGAACTGCACATCTTCGCATGCCGCTCGCTATTAATTAAAAATCAAAAAATCAACTCTCATGACGTTCTATTTTGCTTTCACACTTTAATGCTCCCACACAGATGATTTTCGGTTTTCTCGTTGACCCACTCACTCGGAGACCGCATATGGTGGGGTGGGTCACTGCCTCAAAGTTTAGCTCTTTGCTAATTTGGAGAGCACCTTTTTAGTATTCTGTACATCATTTTGGATCCGCCGTTTACCCAAAAAAACAAATGTGAAAATGTGAAAACATTCACTTCCTCACTTTCATCAGAAATACACATGAGAAGCGCGGATTGCTTTCCGCCTGCAAACATCATCAATCCGGTGACATTTTTCACGTAACCAATGCCAATGCGGAAGTATGAACCTGGAGTGAGGTGGGAAGAGCAGCTGGAAACTTTGAATAGTTTCCCTTTTTAAAATTCCTAGTCACAGTTTGAATGACACATCCTACGGTTTCAGGTTTGAAGTGTGTCATTTCTATTTCTAATATAATGTCATCTGGCGAGATGCTTATTAAAAGGCAACATTTTCCTTGAGATGACTAAGTCAGACCGCTTAGAAAACAGGAAAAATTTTGACGAAAAAGTAAAAAAGTGAGAGAAACTCTTTTCCTCTTCCTTCTTCTCTTTTTTCTCATCCTTCTGTTTTCTGATCTCTCAATTCGATTCTGTCGGCAGATTTTCCCTTAAGGAAAGAGCCATCTTCTCGGTTAATTTATGCAGGCGGCAGGGTTCTTCTAATCTTCCCATTCCAGTTTTCTCACTCAAAATCCGTACCGCATTCCATTCCCATCCCATCTACAGTAATCTGGGGCTTTTCGCCTTAAATCGCCTTTTCTTGCCTTCTCTTTCCCAATTTCCGCTTTTCATTTATCCTCAGCCGAAAGAAAGCTCACAACAAAGATGTTTCCTCTCGCCCCCCTTAAATTAACCTCGTTAGAGAGGCAAGCGGGAAGAGCAAAAGAGGAGAAAACGCCGAGTTTCGTGCTTTTTCTTCTCCTCACGGCATAGTCATAATTATTTCGAGCCGCAAAGGGTACACAGTCAGTGCTCATGAGTTTAATTCCATCCGATCCTCCCTCCTACCGCTGGTCGTCCCACAAACTTGCGTCATCTCCGTATTTTATTGTTCTCATCTTGTGCCTCTTGGAAATGACCTAACAAAAGGAAATGAGTGATGGGTGTCAAAATTTATTGTTCTCCGGTTTTTCATAGAATGTTTGATTCTTGAAATTATATAATCTAGTTGATCTGGTCCTGTCTGGTGTCATTTTTTCTCACAGTCATGCACGTTCCCACTTTTGTTTTTTTTCAAAAAATGTCTTACTCACTATGATACCTTTTTCCTTTTCTGAGCATTGCTCAGTAAGTCGCATGCGGAGAGTGGGCGTTGATAATGTCATTTTCAAATTACCCCTCTGATATCTTTGTTTATCACTTCACTACTTCAAAATTTCAAACAGGAACTAATTTTAAATTGGGACAAAAATAAGAGAAAAGAGAACATTTTGCCCGGCCATATTTCATTTTTTAGATGGAAACTGGTATCCTAGCATTTGAAACCATAGCAAACCGTCATGGAAACATCGAGAAAAAACCGCATAAAAACGGCGGCGAAGACCAGATTCGGCGCTAATTTTGTTTTTGCCATCTTTGCTTTTCAAATTTCCTAATCCTTGGATTGCGGTGTCCGTTCCAAAAATATTCATGATGCTCCGAGTTTTTGTGTCTTGTTCAGGGTTTAGTTTTGGCGTCTCACCACCCACTGTCTGTCATTAATACTACAACATACGATGTTTACGACTTGTCATTTGGTTCTCTCAGAAAGAACATGAAAATTCTCGTTCCCTTACACTCTATTTCATAAATTTCCAAGTTTTGACTTAGTCACACATATGCGACGATTTTCCGGTTGCTAAGGGTGTCATGTCACCAGTTTCTCTTTCTCTACATATACCCTTCCATTAACACCTCCTCCTTTCCCCCAAATTACAATCTTCCGCTTCGCCAACTCTCTAATCGCAACTTTTTCCACTTGTTTTTTTATTCATCAAGATTTTCCACCTTAAAGGGTAATGTGCTGCTAATCTTTTGTGCCACGTGGATTGTTTGACACGTTGTGACAATGAGCGAAGCAACCCAACAGGAGACTCAGCGCGTCGAGTTGAGCTTCAGTTACACGGTAAGACAACTCAATTTGCTTCTCGAAACTTTGACATTTTTATTTTTTCAGCTAGAACTATGGATGTACGGCATTGCTTTCTGTGTTGGACTTCCCGCGTTCATCATCACAATCGTCAGACTTGCTCGGTACGAACTTTTTGTTTTTAATTGAACACCGTTGCTATTTCCGTTCACTTTTCAGCTCTAGGTCGACACGTCAGCACCTTGTTCTCGCCGCGCGTCTCTTCTCGTATAAGATCAGTCTGACTGTTGCTGACTGCATTGTTCTCTTTGTCTATGCACCGACTCAGTTTGTTTGGATTCATTCTTACTGGGTAAGTTGGCGGTAGATCAAACAAAAGGAAGGAAGACGATTATCCTATTGAATTGGGTAATTTCAGTGGTTTGGAGGGGATATTGGATGCCGACTTTTCAAGTTCATCTCGACTTTTGGCTTTCATCTCACCGCCAATATGCAGGTTTTGGTTGCTGCCGATCGACTTTTGATCACTGCCAAAATGAATCGAGTGACTAGAAATGTTCGTTTTTAACGACTAAAATAGACAAGTGTAGCTGGAAAAAGAACACTTCAGATCAAAAAACGACAGTACAACACGCGATTGTCACTGACAGCTGCATGGATTCTTGCTCTCATTTGTGCAGGACCACAGCTGATTCTTTTCCGACAGAAAACCACACCTCAAGGTTATCCGCAATGCATATCAATCTGGTTAGTTTTTTCACTACGAATTTGATGGTGGTTACTCAAAGTGCAAACTTCTTCCTATTTGAATTTCCAATTTTCAAGGACCGAACATCGTGTTGACTTCTACGACCGACTCGAAATGTTAGAGCAATACGCCTACATGCAACACGAGCTGGCAAACAAGTCGCCGTTGTACTTTTATGAAAACGGAACATTGAAGGTAGGCGGGGGAGACAAAAAAAGGCTTCTAGCCAATTTCACTCTTCACTGGAGCGCGTCTCATTCCATGCAATGCAAACGTCGTTAATTATGTCGGCGAGGACTAAGCTCAAAAAAAAAAGAACTTGGGTCTAGCATTTCTTCTGTTTGGTTGTTCTCCCCCTGCGGAAGAAAAGGAAATGAAATAAAAAAGGAATGAAAGGAAACTCGGTTAGAAAAAAGTATGGAATTGCGGTGCTGTAATGAAAGGGAAAAGAAATGCAGAGTTTCCTTCTGGGGATCTCTAAAGGAACAACTTCTAACAATTTGATTTTCAGTACGCCAAGGAGGATTTCCCAGCGGAACCCGGATTTACTCTGGAAGAACTTCACACCAACAACCGCAACTGGCTCTATTTGGAAAGAGTACGTAGAAACAGTTGTTAAATCTAAATAATTGACCGTGTTTTCCAGTTGTACAACGTACTCCACCTTGCAACCATTTGCGTGATGCCATATGCTCTCGAGTTGATTTGTTACACTCTCATTTTGTACATTCTGAAAGGAGCCACAAAAGGACGTTTTGTAACCATTTCTGACATCATCAAGGACTTGTACGTCGAATTCCATTAGAAATGAGTGACATGTAACGTTTTTGTTCAGTTTCTGTTGCTGCTCACGTCTCCGTAACCATGAGTCTCCATTAGAGTCAAATGTAACGCAGGAATCGGACAATCTGATGGTTCGAGTGCCCTCTAGGACAAAGAGAGCACAGAATATTGCTCCGGAAGGTAAAAGCTGTGAGTGTTTGGTTTATTTGGTTCCATGAGTTGTAGAACTATAATTGGTAAAAGAACAACATAGCTGAAAGGGTAATTATAGGCGATATGGAACGACGAAGGGCTGCGTCAGTTGATGCGCCAATGAGGATGAAGAACTCGTCCAGCCTCACAGTGTGCATAGATGAAAATGGATCGGCAACTGGTTCGAAATGAATTATTCTTGTCGTCATCTAATTGCATTGAACATTTCAGCTGCCACACGACCCGAAGTTCAGCCAGAACCGGAGCAACCACAAAAACCACCTGGAGTCTTTCTGCAAATCTGGAACTTCATCCTGGATTTCTTCCATATCGGAACAGAAGGTTCTGTGAATTACAACAGAAACAGAAATCAGCCGCGTTTGCGAAAAAGAGAAATGACAAAAGAAGAAGGTAGAAACTGGTAGACCAACTGTGAAACGCACGTCATGTACGCATGGGAGAATTGGACAGAACTCGCTTTGACAGCAGACAGAAACAGTAACGGAGAGCGAGAGAAGAGTCTGTGTACAGCTTCAGCATTGCGATCAAGCATGGGCATTTAGTTCTCTATCCTTAAGTATAATATATGTTCCTCCCTAGCTTTGTTCAAATTCCAAGTCATTGTGATCAATGTGTTGTCCTTTTTCAGTTCGAAGGCAGAGTGCTCCAGCCAGTGCTCGATCCAACACAATGTGGGTGGTAACCGTGGACACGGCAAGGCGGAATGCTCGATGGAAGGTTTGTTGAACCCGACGATTAGCTTGACGAACAGCATCAACTTTTCTAGGCTTTCATCATGCTCTCGCTCAACTTGGTCTTCTGGGCGCCGTACTGCATTCTGGCAATCACATCGTCCGTCATAATTTCGCAATACTTGACCAACTTCCAGTTCGTCAATGCTCTAGTCACATTCAACGCTGTTTCCAACATAATTTTATAACTCGAGACAGTATCCTTTCCCCTTTTCTGTCCCTGATACAAAGTGCAATGTTAGTAACTTTCTTTTCTTTTCTCAGTTTCTTGCCAAAACAACTCTCATTCCATTGTATCCCCCTTGTCTCGCTCCTATTCTTTTCCATTAGTACCACCTAGCTCCCTGTTGCTTTTACGTGTATTTCAACACTCCGATATTTTTCTCTCGATTCCGAAAATCCAAATCCAAATCTAAATCCCAGTTTTCTGATTTTCTTTTCCATTTTCTGGAAATGAAAACCTTTAGCGTCGTCCTTCCCCATCCCCACAAATGTCAATGATCTGTACTGTAGCTCTCTATAGCTTAAGAAAACCACACCCACGAGTAAATGGGTTTTTTGTCCTCTCTCTGGCAATTCTCTCCAATCTTTTCGTAGTTTCTTCTCTTCTCCCACCCGGTTCGGAATCCGAGTGAACATCTCGTCAGTATGATTGTCTTCCTTGGTCTCATTGAAGCTGTTACCCTGACTTCTTCCGGTAATAAAACTTCTCTTTTCCCTTTTCCTCTATGATGAACAATTCTCGTATAGTAATAAATGAATGCGCAAATTGAGACTAACAAGAGGAATTAGGACCGTTGGGTTCTTCCTTGTCTTTTCTTTTTCTTACTCTTCAACGTCTTCTCACAGAGCGACCGCCGCGACGACGACTAGGACGACGGCCTCAAATGTAATGTGTGTGTGTGTGTGTTGCAAAAAAGGAGAGAAAACGAAGGAGAAACGAAGAGGAAAAAAAGTGTGGGTTAATGGAGAGTGAAAAAATGCATAGTTCATCGTTATTTTCATGCATAAATTGACCTCTTTTTGATGAGCCGGAAATTACAATTCGAACAAGTCGTCGAGTATCAAACGTTGTAGGTTAACCTTAATTCTCTTCTCTTTCCTTTTTTGTTTCCGTTTCGACATATTCTCGTCTGCTTTTCTATGTTGGCTTGGGACTTGCGGGAATACTAAGCACAGGTGATTTTTCTTCCGCTCGCTGTTATCATTCAGAAGCCATATTTGATTCCAGTCAACTTTGAAAATAGGAATAGGAGAATTGGTTTTTCTTCTCCGTTTCTTTTTATCTTGTTTCACATGTTTCATTTATTTCATAGCGTTCCAATCCAATGCATGTTTCAAATGGATTGCACTATTTGTAAAAAGTAGATGCTCTCTGATAATTGCCGGCTGTAAAGGTTCTTTCTTTTTTTTTGTTCAAGTTCCTTACTTTTTGATACTGAACTCTGAGCTCTTGAACATTCCTAAACTCTTTAGGAAAAGCGTTCGATTATTGTTCTATATTTTATTTCACAATAATGACGATACCAGAATGTGTGAGTAAAATGTGAAACGCTCAGTGTCTTTGATTTAATACATGTTGACATTTTGAAAACGGCAAACTCCTTTTTCGTGTAGTCATCTTTACCGGAACAGAATTCCGCAGAAAACGCATTTTCTCGTATTTCCAGAATTCTGGCCACAGGGACACGGCGGGCGCACATCTCTTCTTTCTTCATATAATATTTCCTGTAGGTTTGAAAGAAATGCGTGTTGCTAGAGAATATGCTACAATAACATGTAGTTCCCTTTCTCAGTTTCAGAGTGTTCACTTGTGCGGTTTTTTTGAAAGCTCTCTTTAAAGTCGCCGATTAGATCATCATTTCTGCCCATATAACTTTTTATAGCCAAGTAGAGATAATTGATGGTAGAACGGAAAAGTATTATATCGTATTGGATGCAGTGCGGGGCACAGAAACCAGGTAGTTTAGTTTTGTATGTCGTTATCCTTGGTACCAAATGCTGATATTGTTTCCTGGAATGCGATTCTGAATTGCCTCCAGATTGTGGATTACGAGCACATTCAACGTTTATGGGTTCGGTACGAATGCACATGCCCAGCATTCTTGATCTCGATCACCTTACCTACCCACATGTTTTGACTTCTTCCCCCGTGAGATGTGATGCAAGATTCTGCTTATTTACACCTGAATAGCACTGTTCTTCTGTTTCCTGTGTATAACTCCCACGCAAATCGATCAACGTCCTATCAGTCAAAAGTTTCACAACGCTACTGTAGCATACATACATATGTTTGTTCACAAACTGAAAGAATCGCTTAAAATGTATTTGGTTAATTGTAAGCTGAAAATTTCCTGCTCAACTATCTGATTAAAAACTTAAAAAACCGAGCTTAAAGAAAATGCGGGGTTAAGTGAGGGAATGTCAGATCGCATTTCGTACTCTACATACTTTGTCATTTTTACTCCAAAGAAAACTGACAGTTAACCGCGAACCACTTTTTGAATCATTTTTCAGCCGTTTCATCTACCTTGACATTCAGCTTTCCATCTAGATCCCCATCTTTACATCATTTTTTTCCTTTGCTATTTCCTCTTTCTTTTCCGTTTTTGCATCGAACCTCCAGTGGCGGACAACATCGGGGTATGCATGTGTGTCCTTCCTTTTTTCCACCTGCACTTCACAGAAATCTGACTCACGGCGGTTTCCCTCCCTTTTATCCCGCATTTTCAGCAATTATTCTGCCTTTTTCTCCAGCATTTTTTTTCAGATTTATTTTCATAGAAAAGAGATTGTTGCTCTCTTTAGTTATAAAAGTTTTAAAAACAGTCTCCTTCGACCTCACAAAAACGCAGTCTTCTATCTTTCCTGTTCACTGCTTGAAATGGGAATATAAGGTTTGTAATAAAAAGGAATAAGTAGGAGCTATCGACTTGTTATTGTTCATCATTCCGACATCCATCCCCTGAGATGGTCTTATTATTGAAAACAGTCTGCGCGCACTGCTTGATTGTGGAGATAAGCGGGCCATCGAGCAGTTGTACGATTTACTAGCATAGTAATCTCTGAAATTGAAAATTCAAGTCATAGTGAGCTTACTTCCCATTCAATTAATTTCTAATTAAAAGCATATTAAAAACATCAGCTCAAATGCAAAAAGTATTGATACTGTAGCTTATTTGGATCTTTTAATTCTATGAGGTTATCTGTGCTAGTTCGGAAAACTAAGCAAAGAATTAAATCACTATTTTCCAAGTCAAAAGTAATGAGCAGAAACGTCTAGAAACTTACTTTCATTGTGTCACAATCCAGAAGATTCGCATAAACCCGCAGTTAAGCAATTTCAATAGTTTTGCCGTGTATCTGCCTCAAAGAAGGCCGTGGTCGAGTTGTGCAAGCCGTTGTCCATCTTTCTCTCGAAACGCGTCTCATTATACTAATTCGACTGCTTGTGGGTGTCCAAGACGCGCTGCATTCTCGGGCCTAGACACATTATTCATCCAATAAACCTAAACCTAAGCCCTTTTCGGCGTCAGTTATATCCTGACATTAACAGATGTAGCTGAATAGAAGTTGCCATGCTCGCTAGTTCCGCATTCTAAATCTTCATCTCAAAAGATGAAATCCCAACTGTGGAATGATTGGTGCAGATTGAGGAAGTGGGTTGGTCCGTGAATCATCCAGAACTTCATTTCGTTTCCTTTTCTCTTCTCGTTTGAGTAAAGACACAAACACATTGTGTTTTTCCTTCATAATCCTTTCTTGTAATTAGTTCAAGCAAAACGTGGTGTGAAAACGAAACGTTAGAAATAGCGGCTATACAGAATGAAGATTGCTTTTTTCTGCGTCGGTCTCAGTCGTCTTGCACGCATTGAAAGCACCCAACAACAATGTTTCTTCAAACCCACCGTAGTTTGTCCATAGTTAGTTGGAAAAGTAAAATGAGTTCAAATTGAACTGTAAAAATTTTGAACTACAAAAAAAACAATGTAGTTTGCCTCGATTGCAAGACGACATTTAGGCAGAATAAGATTTATTACCGTTTTACATTTAGATGCGCGAGAATCTGAGAAAAACGCATCATACGGAGTGCACTTAATGGTATGCAAATACGTATCTTACCTATTGCCTTTCCGCCACATTTTCTTCTGAAATCCACGCGCACTGTTGAAACATGATACTTTTCTCTCCTTCGATCCCAAAAACTTGGCCAATCCTACCAATGCCGCACTTTGTTCTTGTCAAGACATTCATTCTTAAGCCTTATTCTTCCTTCCGTTCTTTTTCTTCTCCCTCTTCTTTTTTTTTCTTTTCTTTAACGTGTTGCTTATAAAATAAGAATATAAGATGCACTTTTCAAGACGTGCACATACATGCAGACACGTGCTTGGGCCACTGATTTTTTTTTCGTTCTCACTGTTATTTGATTGTCTCATAATTGGCCGCTCGACCATGCTCTTGCCTTCTTTTCACGCTTTTTTTTTCATGCCTTTTCCTTTTCCTCGCCGCGTGTTAATCATCGTTTTTTCTTATACAGATACGCTACCGGCATGTTAACTTTTTTTTTTTTTTTTTCAGAAAACTTGGCTTGTTTTTGTCCTCCACCCTCCAACTAACTTCACGCATCTCATCGCCTTCCATCTCGTCTTTTCATCTGACTATCTACTCAAATTCACATCTGAAAAGAGGCGAGGAGAGAAGAGAGCGCATCAGAACATATTACGCAAGTTGTACACAAATAAACAAACAGACAAATTGAGAATAGCAATTTGACAAAAAAAAACCAAGGAGATCTGAATTCTTCTATTTATTCTTTCCTTGTTTCCAGAAACAAGGAAAGTAGCAAAACGTCACTGTTTTACTGGCTACATTCCAGCCAACCATTGTTGCTATTTTTCAGACAAACAGATTTTCCTTGCGTGAAGAGGAACTGGAAAACAGGTTAGGTTGAAGGCAAAAACAAAGTGTTACGAGTCGCTGCATCTATACAGGTAGGTTCGGTTGGGAACACTGTGTCGGTTATTGTCATCAGGCCGGATATTGATGTGCACAGAAAAGGAAATTGGATGAGATGTTGTAGATGCGTAGAAGCGTAGAAGATGCGGAGGAGAGAGGACGAGGAGGGAGGGGGAAATGGAGATGTTCCTGTAACTCGAGATTTTGTTCTCAAAGTTATCTTTGCTTCTCCTCTTGACGACAGTCTAAGATTTCAACTTTTGCGCAGCGCAGATGCTAAATAGAGCAGAAGGTCCGGAAACTCTAGGATTCCCTTTCTCCATATAGACCAGGCTGTTCACTGTTCATTGTCCATGATTACGAAATTGAGTAAAAATCCAAAATCAGCAGACTACAAAGCACAATTTTCCCGATTTTTAGTGTTTTATCGTGAATTATTAAATTAGAAACTAATTGACTTTTGAAAACACACAGAACGATCACTAAAAATTTTCGATCAAAAATTAGTAGTAGAGACAGTGAGAAATAGGTAGAGTAACTAGGTAGCTAAAAAAAGAAAAAATGAAAAAAGAACACGCTCTATTTTGTTTTCATTTTTTTCCTGTTTTCAGTGATTCTAATTATGGCGAATTCAAGGCAGCGATGCCTTTTCTAGGAATTATATTTTTGAATAATGCAGACCAGTCCAGTCCCCCTCCCCCCAGTCTCACAGACATTTTTCCAGTGTCACTCTCCATTTTTTTTCCTTTTTTTTCTATCTTTCTCTCTGGGTTTCGCGTTTTTCAACTGTGCTTTTCAAAGTTTTTCAGTTCAGAATGCAACTCCGGGGGACCAGCTCTACACTCGTTTCAAACGTCCCCGCCCCTTTTTCTTCCAATTTTCCGTCAAAATGCGCAGTTTTCTACCACGCCGCGAAGAAAGTCCGCCCCTTTCGAAAAAATTGCAATATCCTTCTTCTAACCTCTCTCGTACCCTTTGCTCCTCCCACAAGCACCGGACATCATGAGTCACACCCACATACATGCATACACATCCTTGTTGTCGCCCAAGTTTTAAGTTGCAAGGTCCCATTTAATTTTGCGTTTTGCTAACGTTGGAATGGGTTTCGAGATTTCAAATTTAAAGCTTTTTGCAGCTTAGAATTTACAACCATCCGCATCACCGCAATCTCTCTATCTCACTCTAGTTGGGCCGTGTCCATGCTCAGACCGACCACTGTTTACTTTGATGAATCACTTACGTAGAACCAAAATGTAAACGAATTTGGAGCTCTCAGTCTGCGGCTCTCCGCTTGTTTTCTTCCATGAAATAGTTCTGATATCTGTTTCGTTTTCAGCTTTGAAAGTGTAGTAATTAGTTCTTACGTTTCTATCACTAGTTTTTAAAGTAAGGATCATAAATAGAACGATAGTTAGTTATTCATTCATTCGAATCTTTCAATCAGAACTTTCCTCATAAGTTTGTCCCTCAGAGATTTGCTTCTTTGAGTCATCAGCTAAAATAGTTGGCTGCAACATTGTGTTAGAAAATGTCTGTGTAGAGTATGTCGTGTGCGTGTGCGGATCATTAAGCCTACGACAATCAAATAGTGAGCCTTGAAGAGGAGAAGGACGGACACTTGTTGTCGACGCGTACTCTGTGTAGCGTTTGGCGACGGCAACGGCGACGACGAAGACGACGTGTGCAGCAATGCTTTTATCTATCGACCTGTGCTTGTCGGAGACGAGCAACACTAGTGGATATTGGCCTACTGCTTGCAACTGCCTCCTGCCTCAGGGCGCTTCTACATGAGCATGACAGAAGAGAGAGAGAGAGAGAGAGTTTCTTCGACGACAGAAGAGAAGACGAGGGCCGACGAAGACGAAAGCTGTAGCTAGTCCCCCTCTCGCTTCTTCTCTATTTCAAACTCCCCACCCTCCCGCCGTTGGCCGCGCGTCTCTCCGCCTCCTTCTCCTTTTCCTCGCAGTAGCCCTCTGTGTCCGTCTGCTCGTCTCCTCGGCTGTCGCGCTCCCCATTTTCGCATTTCGCGCAACCCGTGTCGCGCCCCTGCTGCCGCTCACACAAATCGTTTTTCGGAAAACGCGTGCGCGAGCCTCTGTTCTGCCTCTTCCTATCCCGTCGTCTATCCTTGCCGCGCACACGCCACTCTCGCATGCGTGGTAGTCCTCCTCTTCCCTTCGTTTTCCTCCCACGGCACTCACTGCCATTGAGCATTTCATTCGCGCACTCAACCATCCATGCGTGAGTTTTGCTGTGAGTTATGTTTCATGAGTTGTGCGCGCGGGCGTGAGTGCGTAAGTGAGTGAGGGCTGCGCGACGCGATAACCATTACCACTTTTTTGCGTCAACGACTACTATTACTACGACTCATGCGCAGCTATTATTTGCATTTTGTCTCGAAACGTGTTTTTCTCTGTGTTGTATGTTATGGCGGACCGCCGCGCAAAATGATGTACATTTTGAAACGGCATCCCTCCGTCGGGATGCTCATAACTGTCAATCTTAAGCAGTGATCATTTGGAGGAAGGAATAATGGGATGAGATGAATTGCCATTTTTCAGCACTGTCGGCCTCTAATAAATGTCGACTCCGTGCTCCGGAAACGAGCCGAATCAAACGCCGACAAATACCTCACCAAATAATGAGACGTCGAACTCGAGCTCATCCGCGACTGCGGGCATTGCACCTGGTGAGACGAATTCATCGAGAGAGTTGAAGGTAAGTAATTTGAATACAAATCAAAAAAGAAAAACGAAAAATGAAATGGAAAATGAAAATGGTTGTGGAAGGAATGACTGGCTGCCGGGAGGAAAACGAAGAAGTGAGAGCAAAAAGAAAGAATGGCTGAGTGAAGTGGAGAAGGACTGGCGGTCTTAATGATTCTCCTTTTTGGTCGTTGCTTCAACCACAAATCTTATTAAATCGCGTCCCTGGCGTGTGCTTTTTTTGTCTCCACCCCCTAAAACAGAGTGTGGTGAACTTTATGTTTTTTCGGAATTTTCGTAAAAAAAAACGGATAGAACAGAAAAAAATGGCAGAATATATTAAAACCGCTGTTAGCCAAAGTTCATACAGCGCTTATTGGATTTTTAGTGCTTCTACACTTTATATTTTTGTTCTGAAACAAGTAATCGTCATGATGTGTTTTTTCAAGTTTCTTCTTCCTTCTTTCGCCACTTCTAGTGGTCCCTTTTCTTCATATCGCCCACCCATTCTGAATATAACGCAAAAATTGCGTTTTGTCTGCGCACCGCCCAAACTTTTATTTTTTTTCCATTTTCTTTTGCCACGGACACATGAAAACACAACACGCGCATCCAATGAAACTTCTTTTTTTCTTCCAGAAAGAACATTACTGAACATTTTGAGTGTCCTCTCTTCTCGAACTACACACAATCCATGTCTATGATACATTATGAGTAGTACTTGATGTGAATTGCCAGTTTTTTGAAGAGAAAAGTGCCGAAAGCGTTTTGTGTAATGGTTCGAGTTTGAGAAGTTGAAGATCAGAAAAAATGTCATAACCAGGGTTGCAAGAGGCGAAAATTGGAAATTGGAAACAGATGTACAAGTTTAAACCATGGTTTCATGCTTTGTTTAAATTTATGGAATGGTTTCATGTTTTTTTTCGCAATTCTCCCAGCAGTATTCTTAGAACACATTGACATTGACCTTTGGAACTTGTTTTTTAGATTCGGCGCTTGAGAAAGAAGCATATGACCAAATAATGCAAATTTTGAATGGCAGAATCTAGAAAATAAGGACAGTTCTAAAGAGATCGGTAGCCGTTTCATGTGCTACAATTCCTATGCAATGTCTAATGAGCACTTTATTGATTTGAAAGAGTATTTTTCCGTGTCTTGGTCGTCTTCATCGTATCGGATCATTTGTTTTTCCAGTGAATGTCGTTAGGGGCGGAGCATTTGGGCCGGCGACGACGACGAGCACGGCCGAGAAGGGGCTGGGTAGTAGGGAGAAAGAGAATTGAATGCGTGGAGAAGTTAAGAGTGAGAAGAAAAACTCGACCAACAAATCATCTGGAATTTGTTCGTTTTGCAGTAAATGTGGCAGGGAAAAGACGAAAAGGATGTTAGTAGTTTCGTGGCAAACGGAAAGTCGAGGCGGAGAGGGTGCTTAGAAGGCTTATGGTTTGAAAAATAGAGTTGATGAGAAGATGGGAAGATGGAAAAAAATAGCCGGAAGAGCCTTTCTCTGCCGAACTTCTATATTGAACATGAATGGGGCTAGAAATAAAACGTGGATACATAAAACATAAACATAATTTTTTTCAGATTTTCAAAAAAGTCATCCGCGATCCAGTACTACGAGCACCCTTTCAAGAATTCTTAGAACAACAATTTTGTGCAGAAAATCTCAATTTTTATTTAGCAGTTGAGCAGTTTAAAGAAATTCAAGATTTCCAGGTACTTGTGCCACTGAATTTGTTATCAATAACAACTTTTGTCTTGTTTTTCAGGAGAGATCTTCTTTCGGTAGACGAATATTTGACCGATACTTTGCGATGAATAGTACTGAACCCGTAAATATTGACAATTCGACCAGCAAGAGGATACGGGAAACAGTTGATAGTGGAACATTCCCTTTAGATACTTATGACGTGGCACAATATCAGGTGCTCTTTGCATCTCTGGAAATCTCTGTTTTAACATAAACTTTCTTTGTAGATTCTTCACTTGTTAAAGTACGATTGTTGGCCACGTTTCTTGCGGTCTACGAATAACACGCAGCCTTCGTTTACGGATGAAGAGCTGGCGGATGATGAAGAGAAAAATGGGCACAGCCAACCAACTTGTGCGTTTCGCTTTAAACAACAGGGTTCAGCGCGGGCTGAGAAAGGTTGGGGGAAGCGTAATGATGAATGCGCCTTTTTTCAGCACTCAATAACACGAACGAGTTTGAAGCAGCTGCGCAACAATCGCAGCCTGCTCCAAATGCGCCAGCGGCGACAAAGGAAAAACGTAAGTCGATTCTTTGGCACGGTTTGGATCGGTTTTCGCGCCGGTTGCGACGCGGTGACAGCAACACGCCCACTAATTGTGACGACGATGCCGACGCCAACGCGTCCGGCTCGGCGGTCGGTGGAAGAGGTGTTGTCGGGTCTGCTGGATCAAAACGACGATATATCTTCGCAGCATCGAAGCAATACAGTATGCCGGCCGAGATGACGTCGCCGGTGAAGAAGAACTCGCTTTCGCCGACGCATCTACGACGGCGATGTCGACCGGTGGAGCCGAAGCATTGCCAATTGATGATTGGAGATCAGTTCAATACGGAAACGGTCACACTCGACGACCCGGTTCGTTTTGAGTTTTGCACGATTTAGTTGTTCACTTCTCGTCTGTCAGGAGTTTCAGTTTTTTCCCCTTGTTTTTCCTTTTTTTTTCTTTTTCTTTGCCCTCAAAAAACAGCCATGTCATAGTGTGTACAGCTGTTGTGACTTGAACTTCTGACCGAATTCGATCATGTGTAAAGTTTTCCCTCCTTCCCACACCACCTGTTCATTTATTCTGGTCGTGTTTCACTAATATAGAACAATGACATTTGGAAGGAATGTTCGGGACCAGTAGTCTAAGCTTGACGTGTAATCCAAACGGTGGTTCTCCGATGCTCTTTGGTTTTCAAGAATTGCTAATCCGGCATGAAACTAAGACAGAAGCTACGTATTAGTAAGAGAATCATTGCGCCTGTTTTAGTTTGGATTACAATTATTGAAAAGGAAAAAAGTACATTTGTTTTGCAAGGGACATAGATGTCGCTAAAAGAAGCAGGCTCGAAAAGTACATCTCTTGATTATTCGTTATCCATTGACATTGCAAAGTGCAAGAAGGGCGATGAGAGAGGACAGAAGATGTCTTTCCGAGTAGAAGACTTAAGGCATCTCCAATCATTAGCTCATGAGCACGAAGAAGAAGAAGAAGGAGAAGAAGAAGAGCAGAAGAAGCGCTAAGGGTCCCAATTATCGGTCGAGCGAAGACTCGGAAAAGCCCTCTTCTCAATAAAACATTTCCGGCAAGGACGACGAGGGCAGCGCGTTTGCCTTCTTGCCTCGCCAACTTCATTGAGAATTTATGATGTTTCTCCGGAGGTGCCACACTATTTTTTCACAACAAGAAAAAGTGTAGACTATTTGCATAACACATACATGTAATAGGTAAACATTATTTTCCTGCTGATGTACATGGGAGAGTTTGGTTGGGCTAGGAGAAGCTTTAAAAGTTGTACGTCCTTGTTCCAGTATTTTTTACATGAAATAGCGTATTCACAAACGACAACGGATAGGTTCTCCGAGTTCATTAATGTGTGCGGATGTGCGTGCCCCGGCCACACCATCCATCCTCCAGTGTTATTTGTGCAAGAAGAACTAAACTTTCACGACGCCTCCGGGGAGTTAAGGGTTACTACTAGTCGTGGAATTTAATTAGGGAAATTGAATGCGAGTCGTCCCGAATGCCGGAATGGATTGGAATCATAGCCAAAAAATGGAAATTCTTCGGGTTCGATTTCGAGAATGAGTTCTCTCTGGCTTCGTCTATTTCCATTTTTCCTCAATTTCATACCCAACACAAAACAGATGAAATGAAAATGGAAAAGAAAAAGAAGGAAAAGATTCTAATTAGAAAGAATGAGTAAAATGCAATGGTTAGAGATGATTGGAAAAAGTGGAAAATGAAAAGGAAGAATGGTGTGTAAAACAACGACTTCCAAGACAAAAGCGTTGATGTCTGAAGGCAAGGAAGGTCTTAGTTTCTTCCACTTGCCTCCTTTCCGTTTTCTTTTTCCTGTCACCCATCCAGCATACTTCCAAATGAAACGCATCATACTTTCTTCCGTTTTCCCATCTTTCCCAACCCATCCCTTTCTGCAAATGGAGCGGAGCAGTCGGTGAATTCTTGGCTTTCCCGGGGCTGTCGCCGTCTTCTTCTTTTTCTTTTCCTTCTTCGTCGTCGTTGGTGGTGGTGCGCGTCTCCCCCCCCCCATCTTTTCTTCCTTCATCTCACTCCTTCTTCTTCCTCATCCACCCACTTCTTTGTTGTCACCACACGAAGCCTGAATACGGATTGTTCAATGCTTCCCGCCATTGTCCCAATGTTCACTTTGTTGGTGGCACGGTGAGGGGAAAAAGGGCAAACATTTGTCAGAGCCGGGCCCCCGGAGGCTATGGCTGGCAAATGTGAAACGAGAGGTGCAAAAAGGGACGGGAAGAGAAGAAAGCACAAAATGGAGATGAATATTTAAGAGATGGAGTGCTTGAAAAAGATTCAAGCCTGACTGAGCTTCGCTTTTCTCGCGCACGTACCTCTGGGATTGATCAAAGTTCAATAGGAAAGAAAGGAGCGACGAAAGGAAGGAAAAGGAAAAGGAAAAGAAAGGGATTTTCATTTGGATCTATGTGAAATTTCAATCCTAGTCTGCGGCTTTGCATCGAAAGAATAAAACGGAGAAACAACACACAAATGAACATGAGGGGATCATTTAAAACGTTTGACTGAATGAATATGGAAAAAAATAGTACATAAATCTAACCTAGTGCATGAAAATTACATTTTGGTTGTTCAATTTGAAATTATTAAGATGGAGCGCAAGCTCTAATGAACAAGTATGTAGTCGACTAAACCTCATATTTAGAACGAGAGTTTAGTGTAGAAAGATCAGACAGTTCTTCTTTGAATAGTTCTTTCATATCCCTTCACTTATCCCCTAACCCTAACCTTTCAATTTTTCCAATAAACCGAATGATGGTGTTTTCTCAGACGATGTCGGTTCGTCGATGGACCCAAGAGATGGCTGACACGCAAGGAATGGATCGGATGCACGTTGAGGTTGTCGACGCCGAGACTGGCAGTACCATAGACCCCGCTAGACAAGCCATCGACGCGTTGCAATCCCGTGCCCTCCGACTCGTTCCTGTCGTTTCATTCATCATCGAATTCTTGCCTGCAAACTTCTCATTCAAGAACCCCGCTTCTACGCCAACCAAGTGAGTTTGAATTAGACAAATCATCAGCAATATCTATAAGGCTAACCAAGCGAGATGAAACGTTTTAAGTCTATTTTGTTCTTCATTTTCAGTCGTATCCAGCATAATAATAAAGATGATGGTAACTGTATGGCAGTTTGAATGAGAAATTCATACCAAAAACATTTTTCTTATAACCCTCATAGCATGATATGTTGCAAACCCTGCAAATCATCAATTTTCCAGCAAATGGAAAGATTAACTTTTAGCAACTCCCCTTTTATCCTTTTTATAATTTTCCATTTCCGACTAGTTCCTATTTCCGGCAGAATTCCATCCACTAGACTCTATCCCCGATTCTCCATATCCTCAATTGCAGATTGGTTTGCATACGAGCGCGACATTCTCTGTCGACTGGAGCAGTTTTACGACCGCTTCTCAACAAATACACGATAGACCCACAGATTACAAAAATAGTATTGAATGGATCATTGGAGCAGGTGAAACGATCTTGTGCCGTTGGAGCAGTCTCTCAGAAATGTTTGACAGTGATGTCCGACAGCCAATACAATGGTGAGTTTTTGACATGGCATTTGTGTTCTGGAGATCATGAAAGACAATGAAGAAGTTATAAATAGAGAAAACTTGTCAACAAATGCTAAAATAAGAAATAAGATAGGGAGAGCGTCATCTTCTCATAATCGTCATCAGAGAAAACCACCAACTCAATTTTGCAGATCGCGTGAGTGCCGGCAAGATGAGCCTGCCGCCGAGGGATCCGATTCTTTCCCAACTGCCAAGCACTATTTACGAGCAGAACAACTTCCCGTTCCACCAGAATGGCGATATCTCGTATTGCGAAATCCCGACCGAGTCGGAACGCAACAAGCATGCCCATCTGCAGCATCATGATGGACCGAATGCTGCTCATCAACAAAAGGTTTGTATGCTGGGACAACAAAGTATTCATCAAAGGGAATCTTGGAGAAATAAAGAACAAACGGGGGAAAGGAACACTGAAAATAAATAATTCGAAAATTATTTTCTCAAAAACACAGTTTCTTTTTCAGGAAAACACCCTTAGCATATTCAACAAATTCGTTAGGAAAGCATCACATGCAGTTTCAAAAAGTGACCCAAATCCTTCATCGAGTCCAGTTCAAGATCCATCGCGGATGGTCAGCTAATCTCGTTTGTTTTGTTTCCCGAATATTGATTTTTACAGGCATCAGGAGTCTACGCTCCAACTCCAGCTACAGGACCGGCAGGTCGATCTGGAACCAACTTGAGTGGATCTGCCAATCAAGTGAACGTCAGCGGCTCCGCATCATCTTCTTCAAACAATGTGAGCGAACCAAACAAGAATCGCTTGAGCTTATTCAAAAGTGTGAGTAAGTGGTAGCTGCTGTAATTATCCATAGTTCTTTTTTGTTGTCTAGAAAGCTACCCACTGGCGTTGATTCTTTGAGAGAAAACCCTCCGCATCGCAGTCCGTCCAGCTTTTTCGCTCTATTGAATTTCCAATGTGACACGGGCTCTTTTATTATGCATACATATGCTTTTTGCCTGATACATTTTTCCCCATGTCTACGCGGCGAGTTAGAGAAACGGGCAAAGGGAAAGACGGAACATGTCCACGACCTTTCAAAAAATTGACAGCAAACCAGAGAGGGGGTTGAGTCTTTGAGTATTGAGCGGAGATGATCGAGCGTTTCTTTCTTTCTTGTTTCTTTTCAGCGAAAAAAAATGAATGAGAATGAATTCGAATAAAAACTGATGTTGGTTTCAGAAAAACGAAAAGAAAGTGGTGAAGAGCGAACCGGAGAAGACGGAAAGAGAAAAGCCGAAACCGCGGACAGATGACATTCCGACAACGTCGTCTTCGCCGCCAACGGTGATTGATGCAAAACCGAACGGCGGACGTAGTGAAGTAGCTCCGACAACAACGAGCAGCAGTGACGACGCACAGGAAGCGGCAGGTATCCGGCATCCGGCAATTTTTTCGACAAAAGTCGGAAACGAGGCAGCAGCCGCCGCAGCCGAAGCAGCGACGTCAGCAGCCACAGCATCATCTTCAACATGTGCGCCACCAAAGTTACCTGTGAACCCTCCACCTGCTCCTGTTACCGTTGCTGCTCCTCCTCCACCAGTGATACCACCGTTACGATCAGCTGCCAGTCAACCATCCCAAGTAGCTGCTGGAAACGGAGGAGGCAACGCTCGAGAATCTTCTTGGCAGACCGCTGCCTATGTTTAGGAGCAAGAAGTACAAGCTGTTAAGGAATTGATGCCGGTGTCACCTTGATTCTTTCTCCACTCTATCATTTTACATTTCATATTTATTTCCCTTGCAACCAATGCGGAGTTATTATTTTTTTTAATTTTTAATTTTTTTTAATTTTTACTTGTCCAGACTCAGATGTTTACAACTTTTTTGAAAAACTAGTCTTAATACATTTTCTTTCAAAATTCCATAATATAGTATTTTCCTATGTCATTTTCCAACCAGTGTCCGCGAAAAAGGTTCTCTTTTTCCGTAATAATGACGAAAACTCAAGAAACGATTCGAACACAGTCCCATTTTGCCCCCCCCCCAACCAATATCTAATATGAAACAATAACTTATTATGTACTTTTGTTCTTCTAGTGTCAATAAACTTTACATGTCTTATTGATAATCATCAGATGACAAATCGTCACTTTCAAGAATCCCATGACCTGGTGAAGATGACTGAAGTGACGAGAACAAAAAAACGAAGCGATTCGTATAGCGGACAGCGTTCCAAAAGCATTGTTTATGTTGAAATGGCATAGGCGGGTAGATGAGGGTAGAATGAAAGAGAATGTGATACTATCAACAAATTTCTGCGATTTAATATAAAGTAAATTGTTTGGAAAAGGAATTTGAGCTAAGGGGACATATTTTGTTGCCATTCTGTTTTCGCGCTCAAATTTTGGTCCATCTTTTAATTTTTTGTTGTTTTCCACTTCAATCTTTGATTTAGTAGTGAACCACCAGCCAGATGCAGAAGACAGTCATATTTCTCATATGTATACTATTGTCTACCTATATAGTTTCTTCTCAGGATAACAATGCAACAGGTGAGCTTATCTTTGAGTAGCACCATACGCTAAAAGTGTAAGAAAATGAAACATGCAATTTATTGTTCATACATCTCATCTCCAATATGAAATAATACTGAAATTGAATTTTCAAATGTTCAGAAACATATGCGAATGACACCCTAACCTTGTTGCTCATGGGGGATACCCAATTTCATTTTCCGTGCGAAGAAGATAATGTTCAGTGCAAACGAGTCTCCCGAAAACTGCGCACTCTTTTCTCCATCGATGACGTCAGTCCTCGTCTTATCCGTTCTTAATTCCGAAGAAATCTTTTGTGTTCCAGAGGGGAGAATTCCTACCAGGAGTGTCTGTGAACGAGACAATGCGACAAGTAAGAGATGCGAGCACTCAACTCGAAAGCAGATTTGCCAATCGAGTACAAAGACAGGCGCTTGATGCACTTATTGGCAGCATGGATTATAAGCCAGCTGCTCTTATTATAAATGGGGATTTGACTGATTTTGGCCATCTTCATCAACTTGCCGAGTTCAGGGTAATAAAGAGGGATTTGTCTTTTGAAAGCGAACAAGGGACTTTCAGAAATATTGGTATGACAGCTTTCCTATTCCACTTCTACTTGGGCTTGGGAATCATGATTACCAAAACAATATTGATGACTGCGCTCTAAACTTTTGTGCTCACACTATGTTGTCATGGTGGGCATTTCCAGTAATATTTCCCTAACGTTTTGTGCAGGTACACTGATTATGTGAAAAACCACTCTTTGACTGCTGATATACGCAGAAAAACAGTGAAAAACTTTGAAGTCGAGTTTACCGGAAGTTTGGCTTACACGGAAAGAATATGTTCTGCAACAGGTATTTTGTAAGAATTTTAAAATCGTTCTAACAATTTTTTTGACAGGCAAGAAGTGTGTTTTCGTCATTCAACTGAACAATGCCATCGACTACGGTGTAGCCTTCTCATCTTTCTTTGTCCGTTGGAACTTATCATCCCCAATGCAATTCGTCCACCGTGAACTGAACCATCTTGCGGTAAGCATTGAAAAGAAGTACTTGTCTTTCCATTGCACTTCACTTTTCTAGAATACCTCTTTACCGATACTTTTGAATATGCACAAGTGCGAAACGTTGCATATTCATAAGATCAGAATGATGTTAACTCGTTGGTTAGCAAATGCCAAGGCGACTTTTGAACTCAATCAAAGAGTTCCGCGAATTGGAGTTTTCTATGCTCACTTCCACCAGAGACATGAAGTGCACTTGCAATGTATTGAAGGATTTAAAGTACCGTTCGTATATGTTGGAAGTGTGCCAAATAATCGGTACAGAAGAAACAGAAGAAATACAGAAAGTGAACAACAGCTCATTCAGATTCTCAAAGTTTGACTTTTCTGACGAGTCAGCCACTATTACCGGTTACAAAGCCAAGGATAATCTTTTGCATAATGGTGAACTTTTGGAGAAACTAGAAACAGTGGAGCTTTGGGGACCATGTGAAACAAGTGAACATATCATTTTTGCGGATCATGTCACCCGGAAAAGATGGCTCTACATCCGGAACAGCCGGATACAACAAGCAACCAAACAAAATGAAGAGTAAATCAGCAAGTGATTGAACATGTTTATTGTGCTTATAAAAAATCTTGAACTTACAATTAAATTAAAATAAAATTATACTCGATATTGAAAGTGAATGAAAGTTTTAACGCTTTGTGAGGATGATTCCTAGTTTGCTGGTTGGCCAAAGTGTTCCCGTATCACGAACCGTCATTTGCACCTGAAATGTTTCAGAAAAGCATTGAGTTTGACTGAAAAAGAAAATATGTACCGTTTTCCCATGTTTGTCGAAGGTCGGCTCCGTTGTATTCACAGAATACTTTTGGAGCATTCGAAAAACAGTTGTCTTCAGTTCAAGAAGAGCAAATCGCATTCCAACACATTGCCGTGGACCGATTCCGAATGGCATGAAAGCTCTCTTTTGTTGTTCTGTCAAATTGTCAAATCTGAACAAAAAACATTATCAAGAATGGTGTCAAAAATGTATACCGTGAAGGTCGGAAGCAATCCACGTCATCTCCCCAGATCTCTCTATCGTGATGTGGGCCCCAAGGGTTTACAACAATTTGCATGTTCTCTTGAAACTTATACTGTCCGATTTGGATGTCTTGGGTACAGATGCGAGTTTGCAAACTGCAAATTCTTTCTTGGAAAAATCAAAAAATTTCTACGCAAACTTACGGTGAAGCATGTGGAAAATGACGAAGGGTTTCGAAAATGCAATTTTGCAAAAACGGAAGAGAGCAGACTGTTTCAAAACTTGTTCCATCTGTCTTGTCATGAACTTCCGTTTCATAGAGAAACTGTTGAATTTCAGGGTTGTGAGCCAAGAAATTGAAGAGTAATGTCAATGTGTTTGCAGTTGTATCAAACCCGGCCACTGAGAGAAATTTGCATTGGGCAGTGATTTCCTGAAAAAAATTGCTATAATTAAAGAACTATTATGTTTCTGTTTTTGAAAAAATTGACTAGATATCATTATGACTAACGATTGGGCCTTCTAGTTTTCTACACAATCATCGTTGTATTCTGTAGTCAACTAGAAACGGAAAGACTCACACCTGATAGGAGATACTCTTCGCGACCTTCACTTTCTTCATATCAATCTGTCCTTCAGCCTTTTCGACCAGTTTCTGTTCATTATGATGCTCGAAAAAGAAACCCAACAGACTGTATTGATTCATTTCCGGCATGCATGTTTGGTTATCAGAAACATTGAGGTTAGATTGAAATTTGCTGACCAGATGGAGAAGATAATCAAGGAACCGTTGTCTGTTATTGTTTTGAATTAATGAACCGATTGTTTTGGAAAGAGAACGAATTTCTGGGAAAAGGTCTAAAATTGAACAGTGGTTGGTTGTTTGAGAATCATGGAGAACTTACAAGTGAACTTTTCCGCTGCCGATAACTGAAACTCTGAAAATGCTCCAAATGCTCTTGAGAAAACCCCCAAGAAATTGTTCGCCCGATGATGTTTCTCTTTGTGACCGTAGGCACATCTCGCCAATACATATGAAGTATGGTTTTGAAACAAACTGTGAAAGAAAAAGTTCTAAAATTAGCAAATTTGAAACTTGAACAAACCTGTGGGAATGATCGATGACTATCTCTTGGCCATTTGAAAGGCTGTTCACGTGATCCAAGAATTCAGAAACACACGTTTCGATCGTTGGGAACAACTGACAATAAAAAACATGTATTCACAAACAAGATGATGGAAACAGTGTGAAAGATGAAACTAATACTTACCAGTTTCAATTTGACTGTTGACAATCCGAAACTGGTCAAGGTCCGCAGCCGTTTCCAGCGTTCTCCTTTGGCAGCAAACATGTGGATGTTGTCAGCAGTAATCGGATCATCTGAGAAAATTTCTGGCTGAAAAATCTTGTGAATCAAAAGAAGATGTCCTTCAAATGACATACGATTCTAGAATGAAAACAATCAAAGTTTTCTGTAGAGATCGAATGGATCAGGTCAACGTCATTGGTCACAATGACAGGAGTGGCTCCGCGGAGCACAGAGAACGTCTTGTCACCAACAATGGAGCACATTTCGGTAAAATTCTCATGTGCGCAAGAGCTATCCAGCCAAAGTAAGCCTTTGAGACCGAATATGTCAAATTGCGGATTTAATCCGCATTTGTGCAATGTGTAGTATAATTTCAATTGTCTAAAAATTCAATTTCACAAACAGAGAAAACTTGTAAAATTCTCACCTGACGAGAATATAAGTGAGAAGCAATAGTGGCAAAATAATTAACAAAATCATTATTACGAACAGACTGAAAAAAGTAAGCAAGTGGTGTATGAGTTCCACAAACAACTATTTCGAATCACGGCATCAATAGTCAAGAAATAATCACTGATAAGATAATTCTAGCGCGGGGCAAATGATAACAATATTGTGTGAACCCAAAGAAAAAGATGCAAAAGAAGGAGGCGACTTGGCGATGAAAGGATAGACAGGGAAAGGCAAAGTTTTGAGAAATGAAACACATTCTTATCAGTTGATGTCGAGAAGAGAACACAACATCCAATCGGATAGCAATCAGAACCGGAAATTTAAACTCACTATTGCGAAATATCTAAGCTTTAAAAAACTAAACCAAATTTGAAAATGATGACAAATATTAAATTGATAGAATGGTCAGTTGAGTTTGGAATCAGAAGATCAAACACATTAAATACATTTTAATTTTCTTCCAGTCCATGAAACATTTATCACGTTGGTCCTACTGAACAAACACGGTTTTATTCATGGACTCGAGGCCAAAAACAATGAGGGCGTGATGTCTTATAGTGACGTGATGTGTGGAGAAGATGGCATGACGTTCACGGTCCGGAATAAACCAGACGAACATTATATCAGTGATTTTTGAATGGAAAATACGGTATTGTCTTGTAAAAATAAAAATAAAAAACACAATTTGTAATGATGAATGAACTGTTAACTGAATGACTTTGAACTTCTAGAAATTTCTGGAATTTTCAGGAATTGGGTATTAAATGAGAGTATACCAAGACGCCGCAAGACAGACTGTGAACGTCTGAATTATTTGATCTTTTGATCTTCCATTGTCAATTTTCCCGCCATTTCCTTGCAGTGGTTTTTTTGCCTCATACCCACATACTTGGCAGTTGGTTGCTAGGCTAAAAAAGTCATAATATCTCTTTCACCGGAAAAAAAATATGACCCATTAATACACGTAATTGTCGTTGCAGGTCTAAAAGGTTTCTCTTTTCTCCATCTCGTTCTACGTCGATAGTGCTGAGGGCCCAATGATTTGTCGGGAAGCAATTGCATCAATACATCCTGCTATTATCCCTTTCTTCTATGGGTAACCCCTTCTTCTGGCTCCATCTCCGTTTTCTACTTTCTTCATATTTGTCAATTCTCTTTCTCTCTACTCGAAACCTTTTTTGCACAACACAACCTCACCTATTTTAGTAGTTGTGCTTTTCTTTTTGTCCTACTTGTTCCTACTTTTACACTTCCTTGAAATCTATCATGACAAGAATGAAAAGATAGAAGGGCAACCCAAAATCAAACCACGTAAAGTTCTGGATTCACTCACACACACTTGACAGATGAGGCTTCTGCGGGCTGTGATGCTGCTGCGGTTAAGTGAAAAATGGAGCAATTCTCTCTTTATATTCTTCTTGCCCATCGTTTCCTTATATTCTCGAGAGCATCATTGAATTCGAATGAGATTTCACGAATTCACCTAGGGAGACACACGGCCCGTGTCTCAAGCACTTTTCATGCCTAATGGACTTGGTGTGAATCGTGTCATTTTCTTCTTCAAACCATTCCAAATATCTTCACAGCTTGAAGTGCGTTAGATCTCACAGAAATCAAAGTACCAAAACTCATTCTCACGCTGAATGACAAAAATTTTCTATAACTTGACACCTCCTTCCCGCCTCCACAACTTCTAAAAATATTTGAACAACCACTGATGAAATCTCTGCTCTTTCACGTCTTTTCCTTTCTTCAGGTCCAATCGCCACCAATCAAAAACTCTTCAGGTCTGAATTACTAACAAGAAATGGAGGAGTAGGTCCCTCCCGAAAAGAGGTATTGTATTACATTTACTCGAGAAAAGAAAATAGGCGAGAAAAGAAGTGTGTTAAGCATTATTCTTCACTGAATCATTCATCATTCTGGTTTCCGTTGTTACCCATTCCGCCCGTTGGTTTCTCCCCTTCTCCCACTGTTAGAAAATTGTCTTCCGGTAGTGCGAATCTATTGCGCCCACTACCTCTTTTTCAGCTTGCACTTGTATTTCGGTTCTTTTTCTTTTTCTTCTTTCATTTTCATATTCTCCCGTCTTCCCGTACCGCCTCCTCCTACTGGACGTCTCCCCTGTCCATCCTTTCCGTTTCAATCTATTCCTGGACGGAGCACGTCGGTTCTTGAAGACAAAAATGCGAAATGAGCTGTCATTACCAGTGTTCACCCTTTTCCCTCCGCTTCCCTTCCATCCAATCCCCGCTTTTCCTCATCCTCATATTTTTATTCATTTTCCAATCATTGCTCCGGTTTTTTTCGTCGTCGCTATAGTCATAACCGGGTGACATTCAACTGTGGGACTTTGTCGCCTGCCTCTGTCTTTCCTTATCCAATAATTCGCATAAATAATGCCAAATCAATTTTTCAAACCGTGGGAAGAAACGCTGTCCCTGCTCGACTGGCCCACTGATTCTTGCCGAGTCTCTCACTTTCTTTACCTTTCCCGCCAACGAGTACTTTTCCGCTTTTCAGGGTTGGTCACCGACAAACTTGGAAGACGGGAGGTATGTCGTACCTTCTGGATCTCATCAGCACCTATCGGAACAATAGGAAAATTCTGCTTTTTATTGTCTATATCGCCCTATTCCTTGATAACATGCTGTTAACCACTGTTGGTAGGTTGTCCTCTTTGATCTGTTTCCCATAGTATTTTTCTAGTCCCAATAATTCCCGAATACCTACTTCGTATGGAACATCCTAATGAAACAGATATTCTGTTCAATGAAAACACTCAAAAACGAGTGAAACGGCAGGTTAGTCATTTTTTTATATAAGTCACGTTACGCTAGTATTTTAGTGGGAAGACGATGATAGTTGGGATATCCCTTTGAAACTTGGCAATAATGATAATATTGACTGGGAAGAGAACCCAATGGGACCTGTTGGTCGTTCGGACAATCGTCGTAAGGAATCTCGCAGGAAAAGTTCAAAGAATAGAAATAGAGAATACGATGACCGGTACTTTCCCTATTCACACGTAATGTAGTTGTTCTTTGTGTTTGACAGAAAGAAGTTCATGTCACCGGCAGCGCAAAAACCTCCGAATAGAAATCGTGATGAACCACCGCCTCGGAGGGTTATGGACGAAGCAGAACGGCACAAATTATTGGCCTCTGAGAATGTACATGTCGGTTTGATGTTTGGTTCCAAAGCTCTCGTTCAACTTCTAGTGAATCCGTGGATAGGACCACTCACTAACAAGTATCTTGTTAACTTGTGGCTATAATTCCAAGCCATTTTTAGAATTGGGTACACTCTTCCAATGTTTGGTGGATTTGTAATCATGTTCTCTTCAACTATCCTTTTTGCATTCGGAGATTCTTACTTCTCGTTATGGCTCGCTCGCGCACTTCAAGGTGTCGGTTCTGCGTGTACCAGTACCTCTGGTAAGTGCAAAAAGCAGCTTAGGTACTTTAAATACCAAAAAATACTCTTAAAAACAGTTTTCCAAGCGAAGCAAAACATGCAAAAAGGATTCGATCAGGATGAGATTCGAACTCACGCGGGGAAACCCCAATGGATTAGCAGTCCATCGCCTTAACCACTCGGCCACCTGATCAGCGAACGACAGCCGGGCGCAGGCAGTTGACATACTCGCCAGCACGCTCTCTCGCCCCTTACTTGTCGTCGCTCTGCTTGTGCCGCACACTCACGCCCACACACCACAACTCAGAAAACAGATGTCGAAATATCGAGAGAAAGCATTGAGATTTCAGGAATGGGAATGTTGGCTCAAGCTTACCCGGACGATTTGGAAAGAGGAAGTGCAATGGGTATTGCATTAGGAGGACTGGCGTTGGGAGTACTTGTTGGTCCACCATATGGAGGACTTTTGTATCAATGGAGTGGAAAAGAACTGCCATTTGTCCTTCTTGCCCTTCTCGCGTTGTTCGATGGAAGTAAGAGAATGTTCAGATTGTCCAAGATTATTAACACGTTTTAGCTCTTCAATTCATGGTTCTTCAACCAAAAGTTGATCGCGGTGAGCCAGAAGGTTCAACTATTAAACAACTCGCTAAGGACCCATACATTATTGTTGCTGCTGGTAAGTGAAAAGAAAAAAATGGAAAAGCACATGCAACACTGACGTCCAGTAGTTTGCAATTGACATGTACATGTGTTGCTTGTAACTTCTTTTGATAGGTCGACCCATCATTCAAAGATTGAGGTAAATTTCAGGTGCTATCACTATTGGAAATTTGGGAATAGCTATGTTGGAACCGTCTCTGCCTCTCTGGATGATGGAATCATGGGGTGCAAACTCACTGGAAAGAGGAGCTGCTTTCCTTCCAGCCTCTATCTCGTATCTCATTGGAACTAACATCTTCGGACCTCTTGCTCACCGTATTGGAAGGCATGCTAAATATTTTGGAGCCACAAATTCAGATTAGTTTTCAGATGGCTCTCCTCGTTCATCGGACTTGTCGTTATCGGCTTCAGTCTTCTCTCGATTCCTTCTGCCACCTCTGTCACTGGACTCATCATCCCTCATGGTCTTCTCGGATTTAGTATTGGTAGGGGAGAAACTTTGACCTAAAACAAGGTTAACGGCGCTCTTTTGACATAAGATTTATCTAGGAATGATTGATGCATCGATGTTCCCTCTTATGGGTTACCTGGTTGATATCCGTCACGTCGGTGTCTATGGGTCTATCTATGCCATCGCCGACGCCGCCTTCTGCTTTGCTTTTGCCCTTGGACCTTTCTTCTCAGGACCGTTGGTGAAGAGTCTTGGATTCCCAACGTAAAACTAAACCAGAAAAAAAGACAGTAGAAAACATTCAATTTCAGTATGATGTACATCATTGCCATCATCAGCTTCCTCTATGCCCCTCTCATGTTTCTCCTCAAGAACCCACCTGTTCTCATCGACAGCACCACTCAAGGCCAAGCTATGGAACAGAGAGCAAACGGAGATTCTCGAGTCACCAACGAGAATTACGAGAGAATCGACGGAATGAACATTGCTGGACAGATTCAGCAGAATACCATGTACTCAGCGACTAGTGCATTCTAAACTTTTTGCATCAATATAATTCCGATACAACAATATTTTATTTTTCAACCTTAAGTTAACTTCAATTAAAATAGTTAATTTACTCTTAACTTAATCTCGGAAAAAATATATAGTAACTAATCGTAACCCTCTCATAATCCAAAATTTATTTCTCCCTGTCACCCGTTCCCGAAGAAAATTTTGCAGATGTCATGTTAGTTTTTTTCAAATAAAAAACTGTTCCCAACCGCATTCTTTCTGCTTTGCCAAGCATTCAAAACTTTTGATTACAATCAATCCGGTAGGAAACTTTCTCTCGGTGACAACCACTCATTCACATTCTCGCTATCAAGTTGGAGTGGGATTAGGATTGGCAACGTAGCGATAAATTCAATTCTTCACTTTCTGGATGACATCCCGTTCGTTGGCTAGCCTATAATTATGGATTTAGCCGATATCGCGAGATGAGTGTGCAAGATAAAATCCGTCTTGGATAGCCGCATCTGCATTGCCGTCCGTTTTGCAAGTGGCCACTAGTACCATCTCAGTCAGTGGCTTCCAAGTGGCTCAAAAAATCGCCAAGGCACCTAAATAAATATTACGCAGATGGTTGGAAGGTGGAAGAGGATGATGAGAAGGAGCGACAAGAATAGCATGTTTGAGGTCACTCGATTATCGAAAGTGGGTATCGGAATGGAGTAAGTGCTACCTCCTTCCACATGGTTGCACATCCAATTCGAAATGTGACACCTGGAACGAACAAATCTTCTTCTTCATTCATCTTCCAATCATTTCAAGCTATGCGTCATTCCATTTTGATTCATTCCTCCGTTTAGTCCTTGCCGCCTTACATTTTCTTTTCTCACGACATTCAATTTTTTAAAACTTCTGCATTCTCACCAGTCTCATTGGTTAATGTCACTAGGCCATTTATTCATCAGATTGATTTTTTCCTAACAATGATTATTCATGAATTTTCAAATTTATGAGAAAGAGAGAGAGAGAAAATAATTTGGATTGGAAAAAGAAAAAGAACGGGAAGGAAGTAGACGAGAAGACAGTAGCATTCGAGGTACTTGAGGCTGGGCTGATCTCTTACAAATTGGGTGAGGATGTGAGTGGTATTGTCGTTTTTTCCAGAAATGAAAAACAAAACGCAACGTATGTGGACAGGCCCTCTTTGCGTCCGTCCGTATCTGCCTCCTCCTTTTTTCTTATTCGATGAATCAACGTTTTCCAGTGAAAGAGGCCAGCTTGCAGCTTTGATTTTATCTTGGTCGGGTTCTGCGCTCCCCTGTTTCCCTTTTTCATCGTTACCGACAAGCAAATGTCATACGTCATGCGTTTTCTCTGAAGTTTCTTTCCGTCGTTTTTTTGGTTCCCTTCATATGTATTTGCCGCATTCGGTCACCCCCTCGTTTCCAACTCAATAATCAAATTAAAAGTTTAATTCGGTAGTTCAGTTCAGTTTCTCTTTCTCGGGAATAAATTCGAAGATCCGAGATGAAGATGCTACCAAAAAATGTATCAAGTTTCGGAGAGAAGCTTCTTCTTCTTCTTTCTCCTTCTTTCTTCTCCTTTCTTTTCCTCTTCGTCTTCTTTTCCCGGTGACCAACGTCCCGGATCGCATCGCATTTCGCAGCCATTTTCAAACAGTTTCTTTTGAAAATCAACAGGCATTGAAAAGGCATCGACCGGCCGGCAACGAAGAGTGAAATGACGGTTGAGGATAGTGCGCAGGAGGGGGTGGAAGAGGAAAAAGACGAACGAATATACATAAAGAACCATTTTCGCCAATTTTCCGCTCGCTTTAATCCTTTTCGGCCCCGAACACTGATTGATATGTATGTTCAGTTGACAGTGTTTTGTCGGCGACGTTTCGGCTTTTCCTCGATCTTACTTTCAAAACCAAATAGATGAAGCAAAGAAGATTTCAATTTCATTTCTTTCATCTACACTCCCCAGATTTTCCATCTTCCCACAACATTTAATTACAAATCTTCATCGTCTCGCTACCAGAAGTGTGATCATTCTCGCTTTCAACTTATCCTCCTATCCTTGTCGGCGGCCAAGGACAGTGTTAATGAGTCATTCCTAAGTGACTAAGTCTTTGACAAAGTCAATTTATAGGTCAGCGCAGCTTGTTCTTCACACCACTCTCTGACTAGTTTCTTCCCTGTCTTTGAGTCTTCGTCGGGTGTTTCTGGATTATCAGGCGCCCACAATCGCAGATCTTCACGTACATGTGTTATTTGTCGTTTTGAACAGAGTAAACCTCCCACTTGCATTGTTACTTATTATTATTAATGTTTCGACACTGTCCATCTTATCTTCTCGCCTTTTATTGATCTTATCAAGTCCTCATATCGTTGCGGTCCATTCTTTTTTCGCTCACAGTCCACCTTTCTGCCCTATCCCATTACTCTGTGTTGAAAAGAGAAGAAAAAAGCGGATAGAAAACTACTCATCACTGTCGTCCTCAGTTTTGAAATTCCGTACCGTTTTTGGACGTCTCAAGGTTAGTCGGTCCTTTTTTCCCCATCTCCCGCTCCGCCAATCCAAGAAAACGTTTGCCAAAAGGATGCCTCATGTGTCACTTTTTCACACCAAATCAACCAAACTAATCGCTCGACTGATGTCCTTCACGCGAGTCACTCATTCTACCTGTTCATATGTATCTACTCTTTGCCCTCTTGATTTCAAATTAGACCAAAATAAAAATTGGGTAAGAAGAGGGTCCATAGTCTCAGTGGTCCGAACGCATAAACAACCAAACAACCTCCCGTTTCACCGTGAACAATGGTATTCGTGGCGGCGTCAAGTGCTTGTTTAAGGCTGTCAAACACGTATGCCAAGAACAATGGCATTCGTTTAATTTGAATAGGTATTGGCGGGAGGTAGACGGAGGTAGCTGGTAGGAGGATGCAGTGCCAAGATATTGGCACAGTCCGTCCAGATTGTTTGCGTTTCCTCGAAACCAAACGACTTCAAGCTTTTCGTTTGTCTTCTCTTCTGCTTCGCTTTTTTCTCTCCTCATCTCACCCTCCAACCAGCTACTCGTTCGATAATTGGAACACGGTTTCCAATTAACTTGACCAACCACTAGCTTAGCCTTCGAACGTCTGTCTGAAACCTGACACCGCCTTAATCAACAAGACCATCTCCAGTTTTTTCTATTTTTCGGTTAACGATGGGTGGGAAAATGGGGATAGGAGGGGAGTCAGTAAGTTAGTGGATCAGCTGCATCATAGACAGTCAAAACGACCAGATTTGCATGTTCCGATTGACGGCCGACAGTTGCTAGAATGCGTTGCATTTATTTCCTATTCACCCATTTTATTGGCTTGATTGTCCAGTCGAATGCCTTTTTTGACCCACTCTCGCACCGGACCCGAATTCTTCGCTGCCCTCTCTTTATCCACCCATTTCCGTTTTTATAATTTAGTCTCTTTGGACCCCGCGCGTCAAACCGATAAAGGCAACGCTCCATATTGACCAACACTCCAGATATTGCCAAAACATATGTACTACTACCAACACTTGACGTGTCCCCCTGTGTTCGAGTACCATTCATCCGGAATGCGCGACTCTTGTAGTGAACTCTTACGTTTTTGATGGAATAGTCAAAGTGTCTTCAAATCCCGACATAATTAATTTCGAACTACGGGCCTCAAAACCCCTTCACTTCGCTGTTCCTAACGGGTTGGAGGAGCGACGAATTTAGAAATTGGTTGAGCCTCCTAATTGAAGAGCGCATAGCAATAAATGTTGTATGTCATGTGCTCCCCGGTGCCAACACAAATGTGCACCATTTCCGCTCAGGTAGCTTCTAATTAGGGGGTTCGGCATGTTGGCCTTCGGACCAAAAGCTTTCACTCCCTTTTGATGACACCACCGTATTTGTGTACGTAGCCAGAATTCGCACTGTTTGCACACACCACCGTCTTCTTATTTTTCCTTTTTTGATGATTTCCATTTGTTTTCTTTCCATTAGAAAAGGCGTTTGATGGTTTGTTACACAACACCTTGCAGGTGTCATCAAGAAGCTTCACAGAGGCTCTTGTGCCGTATTGTCAGTATTCAGGAGGGGTTAAGAGCGGACACAAACACACCACGGACGGAATAGGCACATGAAGAAGGCAGTGACCTTATGCGTGTGCTCACAATGAGGTGACTTATGCAAATTAGCTAAATTTCATCGTCTCAAGGACCAGCGGGAAGTTCCGGTAGTGATTGGTCCATGTTTAGTGTTCGACGCACTCGAACAATAGAACACATGTTGTTGCCGTTGCCAACATGTTATTTTCATAAGTTTTGCTCATTTGGCAGTTGAAACTGTCTAATTCATGCATTCTTTCCCATCCCTCTCCCATCCTTTTCTGACCTTCTACTCTACTTAACTATCAACTTGCGTTCCCGCCATCTCCATTAAAATTTATATGACAGTTTTATGACGCGGAGCTCATCATCGCGGCACAGGCGGATTTACCGCGCCGAATTGCGAAGCCGACATAGAAAACCGCCTTTTATGGTAGATGCCACATGTCAGATGGGGGCGGCGCGTTGCTTCAGCCGTTTCCACCATAAACAGGAGTATCAAGTTGCATGGCGGCGTCGAGTTCATCTCCGCTCTGTCAGCTGGTCGTACCATCTTTGGCTTCTCCGATCTAATCCTCTTGTTCTTCACACAACAGTTTGCGAGTTTTGCTCTGCGGCGTGTCAACAGACCGGTGCAAGGACCATATGCACCCGGCGGTCCGTCCGTTTAGAACACTGTCCGGGCCACGCCCCCTATCCTCTCCGTTTGGCTCACTTTGCGTGCATCTGTGTTAGCATCTGTCTTCTGCATTATGATTATTATTGCATCGTTCATTAACATAGACTTGGCCCGAGGCATCATTGGAATCGGAGGTCGGAGTACCGTTTTTCTCTTGGGACCGTTCAGTTTCCCTTTTGTTTTTGTCCCGGTCATAATATAATTTCTGGTTGGCCGTCGCCATTTACCTACAGTCTGTCTTCTATTCCAAACACATCTGTTACTCTGTTTAGTTGCAACTTGGTCCTTGCCTCGTCCTTGTCTCGTCCTTGCCTCGGTTCTGAGTCTCACGCTTCCCGACTTTCCTTGTTTCTCCGTCTCCAATTCTCCAGTTTTCCCTAATCTTATCGCTTGTCATTCTTTCCAATCCCAATCTCGAGTTTCATTTTTAATCGGATTAAGCTAAACGCCTCTTCTTCCTCTTTCATTGACCATCCACTCCTCAATCTTCGAATTTGCGCGAAATGCCAGTTATCCGATGATGGATCAATGCATGGCGAGTCTGAATGTAATTGTTGTGCAATCTGCCGTTGTAAATATTGAGCCGTCTAGGGGTGCTTCCCCCCTCACGTCTCAAGTCTTTCCACACGACTGTCACCCCGGTGGTCCTCGCACTCGAGATAGACATCTCGACGAGGATTTGGTGATGAATTGAATGGCTCCGCCTCCTTCTTCTTCTTGTTCTCTTCCATCTTCTTTCGTTCCTCTTTCATCAAAAATTATGCATTCAATTGACAATTGTCCATCCTTTATTCTTCCATCCTTCTCTCAATTCTCCTCTTACTTTCCCCAACAGCTCTGATGAATCATCTTTCAAATTTCGCTGCCTTTTTCTTTCCCAAAACGTGCTGCCTCTCATCTTCTTTCCATTGATTGCTACAAACAAAAAGTAAAAAAGTAATTACTGTTTCGTCAACCAATCATCCGGCGCTAAGTCGGATTGGCTAGTTTTAGACGATTCGCAACTTGACGAAAAAACGTCATGTTGAATAGAAAATTGTTTCGGATTGCATAAGAGGTGACAGCTGGCCGCAGTGCCAAGTTTGTTTCAAGGCTCGGCTGACTAAACTTCTCATCAAAATTTCCCGAAATCCTTTCATTTTCTCACCCGGGCGACTACCTCAACGCACATGTAGCCTAAGCCGTTAGTTCTCGTTTTTGCCCTTTGCTGTTGAATACATTATTTCATCATCAACCTCATTTTATTTCATTGTGATTTTTCCAATCTGTTCTCTTTTAAAAGTTTTCTGTAAACTTTTAAATTTTTAGAACCGCCTAATGATTACGACGGTTGTTCAAACGGCGCTGTTGCTCACAGCAATAAGCAATACGTGGTGCTATGACATAAACTCCTACAATTCGGACCTTGGAGTCTATGTCGGAGACCTCTCCAGCCCTGAATCGGATCTCTCTGGACAAGTATTCATTGTGAATGCTACAACCTTTCAAATCTTCAACCTAACATTCAACCCATCTCAACAAGACCTCTACTTTTGGCTGGATGTCAAAGAAGTCCCAACTCGTGACGGAATCAAAGCTCACACTCACGAGTATGGAATCACTCCTCTTGGACCATTCCCAAGTGACCAGGACAGAGTTGTGGTACATGTGGCGGAAAAACATCGTCTTGATGAGTTCAAATCGCTGTCTATCTATTCTTTCAAAACTGATGTAAGTGTAATTGTAGAGTAAGATTAAGTTAAACTGATGGTTTTCAGAAGAGTTTTGGTTCCTTGGTGTTCCCCGAAAACATGAAGATTCCAAAGTCCGTTGCTCTCTCGGCTGAGTTTTCCGGAAAACGGTACAAACTGAGATCCGGACCGTTGTATGTCATTGACCGAAGAACGATCAAAGTCTACGGATTCACTTTTGAAGGCAACAAGGCACCAAGTACGCAGTCACTATGTCCATTCTCCTTAAAATGTTGCCTTTTCAGAAACATACTTCTACGCCGGCCGCGGGTCCTCCGTCTCCTACTCTTCGGGTGTCAAAGTTGCAATTCGCGGGAAGGACGAGAATGAGTAAGAGTTTTCGACCAAACACACCACTTGGTCGGTCGCATGTTTCTTAGACCAGCATACGAGCCGTGTTGACCTCCGCGTACCTGATCACACTGTCTCTACGTGCTGTGAGATAGAGTAAAGGAAGTAGACGCAGACGGAGGGACACTTTTTGCCGCTGTTAGCATTCTCCCATTATACTTCGCTCCTTTTTTTTCTCCCCATCTGATGATAAAAAGTCTGCCCACCTGCTGCTTCCTATCACCCCATCTTATTCGGTGTTCGATTTGTTATACTAGTAATCATGATCATCCCGCTAGGTGGTTGCAAACTGCGTATTCCTGACAAATATATAGGAAATTTTTGTACTATTTATTTTTTATCATATGCGTTAGTTTCTTTTTACATTTCCTTTTTTGCAATTTCGTAACTTCAGAATCAGTGAAATCAGTGAAAACTACCGAGGAGGAAAAGACATCATTCTTGAATTGCCGGAAAACTATGATATCTTCCACATCGACTGGATCTCCGTGTATTGCTACAAGTATCGTGTCAACTTTGGATCAGTTCTGGTTCCGACCGATGACACACTCGCAAACCTCCCGCCATATGTGCCGAACATCAAAGGAGTGAGTCAAGCGGTCACTAATAGAACATACATCCTCATCGAATTTTACGATCACATTTTTATGAGAAACATGAAATTGTTACAGAATGGAGACGGCAAGCAGTCGGTTCGCAGCGTTTTGAAGGGAAATGCTGAACGCAGGAACTTCACTTTCCAGTTGGGAGACATTGAACACATTCAGAACCTTACTGTAAGGAAGCTGTCCAAAAAGTAATTGGGTTTAATGAGTTGTTTTATAGGGATTCCCGACACTCCGATCGCCAAAGTATGTCTGGTATGTGAACAGTGTCATGACCCCGGACTTGTATCTCATGAGAAACGTTACCTACACTTTCAAGTAAGCAAATGGGACAAAATGGAATATAAACCTTAATTCAAATGATTTCAGCGTGGAGGGAGGACGCGAAAAGGAGATTCCCGAGTTCTATAACCCATTGTACTTTGGAGATGATGAAAATGGAGGATTCAACGAACTCTCGACGCATGAGGCGGAACGAGTGCAAATCTTCTCTCCGGAATCTGTCGACAGTCATGCCGGACCATTGTGTCTCTGGATGCACAATAAAGGTATTATTGATCATGTTTAGGCAATTGGAAATGTGTAGAATGTTCAGATAGGAGTTTGAACGAGTCAGACATGTATTTGGACTGTGATGGATGGCCGGAAGATGTTCACTCTTTTGCTTTCACTCCCAATGAGACGACGCCATCTGTTCTTTACTATAACGTATGTTTCAATGTAGAAGCTCAGCTTACTAAGAATATTTTGCTTTTCAGAGTGGAAACAACTTTAACATGGGTGGCAGAATCTTCATTGTTGATGAACTCCCAGAAACAGTTTCCGACAGTTCCGAAGTGCCGTACAACAGGGAAAAGTGGCATTCGTTGGCTCTGAGTCGTCAGCGTGCCGACAAAGTCAACGGAGGAAAGGCAACTCTGGCGGCTGTCTTCCTCATTATCGTCACTATCATGCTCGCTTAAAATGTGTCAATCAACTTGTATCACTTATGTCTTTTCAGATAGATCTCTCACTCTTTCACTCTTTTCCCCCCTTCACTATGCATTGTAAAACCTTTTCGGGACCTTTTCACTGCTATTTGTTTTGTTTTGTTGGGCACTTGCCATACCCCAACTTGCTTGCTCCAGTAGGTATACTTTCGACGCTTTCAACACACATTTTTAAATTATGATACTTTTTGATTGTTCAGAAACTGGAGCTGAATGGTTCCCAGAGAAGTTCGTTCTTGAAACTTTTTTGTAAATAGTGTCATTTTAAAGTTAAAGTTTAAAGTTTAATATGAATTATTCTTATATGTCTTCTTCATTTCGAATGGTGCAAATCAGTTTTTGAACAATAAATGAGATAATTGCAAATGCTTCAGTAACGGCTTAGAAGTCGATGCCTTCTGATTTCATTTCGTTCAGTGTCTTTTGGGCGTCGTCAGAAACTGCAAGTAGGATTTTTTTGTTGGCGTTCCAACTTGAAACTCACTTTGTTCTTCTTTGAAAATTGATGAGAAGGATGCGTCGAGTCTTTGAAAACCTTTCTTCACCTCTTCCAGGAGCAATGTCTTGTTGAAACAGTTGCCATATTTCTGATTTTGGATTTCCATCACACTGTCGAGCAGACTCAATGAGTAGTATCGCAGATAGTTCTTGACAAAAACCAGCAGCGGTGGGCAAGATTTTTCCCGCTGATTTATTGTGTTTCCGAACTTTTCCTGAAGACAATTACATGACTTTTTGGTAAAATTTACAAACCGAAAAAATGAAAACTTTTTTCGCAGAATCGCTGATGTGCTCGAGAAGATTCTAAAATGTAAATTCAGTGTAAAGTAGTTTCTTAAAATATACTCACTAATTCTTCTTCAGTTATTACTGCAGTGTGGATCACATTGCTATCGTCACTTGAATAGTCATGCTCTTCTCTGAACAGTTCAACGTCTGTCTGGAGCATTTCCAAGGTCACTACTTGCATTCTCGTAGACACTTATTTTTAACTTTTCACGGATGAGAAGCGGAATCCTGAAAAAATGATGATAAATTTTGTGGGTGGGTGTAGTAAAAACGTTTTCTGATAGAATTGTGTAGGCATGAGCTATCGTCTGGATAGTATTCTGTTGATTTAAGATGATGAAACATTTTAGCGAGCACATGATTCCCAGAATTCGAAAAATGCTTTTTTTTTGACAATTCGGCAATGTCATATGATTGAGGATAAAAATATTTCAATTATTAAAACAAAGACATCGGAATTCCATTGCAATTTCTCCAAACGCACCGAAAAAAACGTTGGTCGCTAATCTGAAAAGCCCAATTGGAAATGTGAGTTTGCCAAGAACTGCCGATGGAACGACGTCATGAATTGGAAGGCAAAAGAGCTGCAGAAAGAACAATTTATTGGGAATGTGATGCTGAAATTGAGAGATGGACCAAGGCACCAACCGGCAATTATCTCTTTTCTCGCCAAGTTTTGATGAATTTACCATTGCTCCTTTGTCTTGCAAAATACTGACGGAACTGAAAAAAGGATGTGTATTGTAGTTTGTAGTCTAAGTTTTTAGATTTTTTCACAAAATTGTAGGTGAATCAATTCACTGACCAATTTCTATTATTATACTTGAGACAAGTATGCCGGGGTAGTCAAATACGGTAGAATAAAAAATGAGTGAATGTCGAATTGAAAAATGGATCTTATTGAAAAAAACGACTTCTACAGTTCTGAACTGACACCGTTGCACTTATCCGATTTCCAAAGCGACGAGCGCGCGGTAAGCGGTTGGTAAGCACGGTGACAAGGTAAATCGATAATATCAATTTTGCTTGCCCTGCCTTACCGAGTGATACCTCTGCGGCAACAATGGAGAAAAAAATACAGACAGGAAAAAAAACGATTGTTCTCGACAGGTCCAACTTTTCCATCAATTCCTCTATCCCGGCATTTGTCATAAACGGAGTCATCTTCCTTGCCACAAACTCCTCGACCTTCTCGTCCAGACGAATTTTGACGTCGACTGGCTAAAATTAATCCCCTTCTGTGAATTTTCTCAAAAAAAACTGAACACGTCATTTTCGGTAGCAAGTTCATTGCCCTCTTCCCTTTTCCGTCTTTCTCGCCCGATTCCTTCTCAATGTCGTCTGCGAACGGTTCATCTTTGGCTCACACTTTGTGCGTTTGCCGATATGTATGACATCACGATTGTAGAAGGTGCAAAAGTACGGGTTTTAGATAGAGAGTGTGTGGAGCGAGGAGTGTGACAAGACCCAAGATGGCCAAAGAACTCTAAACTGTGAGAGACTGTTAGAACTTTGCTGGCTAAAGATGCAAAACAAAAACTGAGATTCGAGAAATTAAAATCAACAGTTTTATGGTATTTTGTAGGAAACGGTACGATATCATAAAACTCATACATATTATAATTTTTAAAAAAAGTTATAGAAAAAATTACATTGTTTCGTGTTTGCTTTTGAAATAAGAATTCTGCTAAATTGCAGGTGTTTGGTTGTGAAACGTCTTGGAGCTTAAGTTCTGAACTAAAAAATAATGGTGCTTCTCCTTGCCGAACATCTCACAGTTTCATAATATAGTATCCCCATGTGCACCCATCTAGCTCGTCAAATTGAGAGAAGGTTAATTGCCCAAAACCTTTCGATATAGTCACCTGACACGCTCGGACCATTGCGACAGGCATTCGGCCGTACGCGTGGTAGTGGAATCTTTTGAGTATTCTTTGTCCACGCTTTGCCACTCTGTCTCCTTCTTTCTTTTTCGCTGGCTGCTGGTCGACAGGCATAGAGTGCAATGACTGGCGTACCGGCCCCTTGCCGTGTCTAGCGTCGTCTCGCTGTACACGATGAGCAACAACTCCCTTCCGTACCATACACACAGTCAGCAGGACAGTTACGGAAATCTTATCAACGGATAGCGATAACTCATGAAACGTTTTGGCGGTTTCGGACCGATAAGATCCGAGCCGAGCTTTATGAGACACATCCTTTATGGTCTCATTCAAAAATTGAGAGCATGGCCGCCTATATTTGATCAATAGACGGTGGTGTTCAGCAGCTTTATTTATGTGCATACTTTTTTATGGATCTCTCTTATCAGTTTTTTGTTGATCTTAGTGCCGCCAAAGAAACACTCGCGTACCATCTATTTTTGTGCCCTGCTAACACTGGCTGTAACTTTTCTGAAATTTTTTTGGTGTTTCTTCTCAAGCAAAGTCGAATAGTTCACCGTTTTTCAGAAATGTGTTAGTTGTGTGAACTGATGTTATTTCAAATTGTGGTCCCTATAAACATTTTCTGTACTTTTGTATGTGTTCTTTTTTTATTTGTCCAATTTAATCTGACTTTCGAGCGTGTCTCACTTTGTTTCAAAACGTCGTTAACATGTGATCAGCCAACAATCTTACTCGCAGCAGAAGCAAGCGTCATCTGCCCACTCGTACCATAACCTCCATCCCGCGGCAGCTGCTTTGGTGAATGCGTGCGCGCCTGGGGATCGATCGCTTGCTGCGGCCACTATGCCGATCTCGTATCTGACCGTCGTCCTGTTACCAATTCGAAGAAGGGTGCACCGACCACTGGACTGTCCATATGGTTTATTGAGAGCGGCGTTGAACCCCTTTTCTAATGACCGCTTATCGGATATTTGTTTCAAGCTCTTCCGCAGGTAGCCGGTTTTTGAAAGAAAAAGAGAGCATGCGGTAGCATAAGCCTTACTGAATATTTAATTTCCACGCAGCATTGTGAAGGCATTAGTTTTTTCCTTCAGTTGAAGTGGGCTATTAATTTCACACTTCGCGTTTTCCTGCTTAGATGATAACGTGAAACTGTTTCTCTCCAATCATTAAGTTTCTTTCTAATCAACACGTATCGAGTTCCGTGCAAGAATCGGATTCTTTATGCCAATCACGTATAACGTGTTCCGCTTGAAAACACGGATAGCCATGCCTCGTTTCAATTACACCTTTTTCCTTCCGCAATGCTAATGTGGGAAAATATGAATATGTCATTAGAGACCGTTCCTTTTTTACTCTTTTTCACTCTTCGTTTCAAACAATGACTGAAGGGAAGAGAAGCAAGCGAACAGCCTGCGCCCGAATGACCTTGCCCTCTTCCCGGCCGACACCTCCGTTCTTCACTGCCACTCTCCAAAACTTCGAAGCCCTTCAAAGCCTCTTGCATATTACTTTTATCTTTCCGAGTGTTTATTTCAAAACGACATCTGTCTTCAATCAATGACACTGTTTTGTAGAAGTAATATGATCGCGTCCGGCAGCAGGCTCTCTACTTGTGTTTCTATACGGCCATACCCGCGGGAGTGGCCTGCCACGCTCGTGGTCGTTACAATGGCATTCCTGTACGCCGACTTTGTCTCTCGTTCTTATCTGCGTCTCTGCGCGCTATCGTATACATCCCTACCTACCCGTTTTGTGTCATCACTCAACTCATTTGATTCGACGTTTACTAATGCAATTATTTAACCTAGTTAGCAGGCTGTTCAATTTCGGATCTTCTGAACAGGCCGTTCAGGAAAATCAACAAGTAAGACTTTACCATTTTCTAGTTGTTCCGAAATATTAAAAATATGAGCCGTATGCCAAATTTTTTTTGCTTAAATTCCAAAAACGTGTGAATTCATGGCATCAAAAATATCTCTGATAAGAAACAGGCATATTCACTTTTCTTAAACTAAGCACAGTCTGAAAATCAGCTTTCCGTTCATATTCGCAAAATCCATGTTCGTATTTGTAAACAAAGATGGATAAATATTTATCGCTTGAACATTTCATTTTTTGCTGCGGTACGAATCGGCGAGAGAAAAGAATAGGGGGGCGCCTATCACTCGCGAACCCACCAACAATAGGAAATCTTGCTGTTGTGAGAGAATAGCTTCAACTAACACACCACTGCAGTGATGGAGGGGTGAATATCAGTAACTACGTTCTTTTTGATTCTGAACCTCTGCGAGTAAAAGAGGTGTCACTTCTCATCCATCTAAAAATAGCTAGACAACGGTAACAATAACACTATCTCATGTCATAGTTGTCAAGGCAATTTTGATCAAAGGCTACAGAAAATGAGAAAATAGATGCTCCATCGCCAAAAGGATCTTCTTGGTAGCCTGAGTTTTCTCTGCGGGTGGTCTTTTCAACAAGGTCACCGTTGACAGTCATTGCGATCTCCACCATTCATTTATTCATTTACCCATTCATTCAGTCGCGAGAGTGCGAATGGTTTTCACTAAGTCGTGTCCACCGGAAAACGCGCTCATTTGCCGCGCGCTGGCCCGATGGTCCTCTCGGGCGACGAGCTTCTCTCATTGTCGACCTTTTCTCATTTCTTTTCCTGCAGTCTTCTTTTAGAGTTGCCACATTTCTCTTTTTTTTCCTTTCCTCACTCTACCCCTTTCTCTCTTGTGCTCTGCCGGAAAACTCGGTTATGTGAGCCCTTCTATCAGTCGGAATAGAAACTGCAAGACCCCCTAGTTGGCGATGCACTATCAGATTGTCCACATCAATCATATCAATTTTATCGTCAACTTTCTTTCTGTTTGTGTATTGTATACATTTGCAGACTTCGTATCAGTGCAAACACAATAGCCTTTGAAGTTATGCGTAATAGAAGTTTTCTGTGTTTCGTTTCCTACGTTGCACAGGTGATTCGAAATTCATATAGACTACTATGAGTATTGCCAGACTTCAAATATCCCCTTTTAGAAATGCATCTGAACAAAAAGTGGGATAAAACTGAAAAGAAATGTAATCCGAGGAATAGCCGAGAAGCCCTAGTCTACCCCAATCTCCCCTTCCAATTCAGTGCGTCGAGAAAACGTCTTCGTGTTCTGCGTCTTTCCTCTGACCGTTCTCTTTGCTTCTGCTTGCGTTTTTCCTGCGACATAGCCGGCCATGTCTATCCGGCCAGGGTCTCGGTCCGGACAGCCTCTCGGTCCGTTTCTCACACATCTGCGTCTCTTAGTTTGAGTAGATCAGACGAGTACACAGAGCGCGGAAGGTTGCAGGAGAAGTGGAAGAGATGCGACATTGACGGAAAACGAAATAGTGGGGAGTCTTGAAGAGAGTTTAGAGAAATCAACGAGGGCGTTTTATGCAAAGAGATGCGTGGGGTCCTCGCACTCCCCGGCCGACCGCCCGCACCCTCTGACCAACTGACCGAGGCGTTTGTTTGTCCGTTCGCTGCGCTCTCCTGACTGTGAGGTCTCTTTCGCGGTCCTTGATAACAAGTAACTGTATTTCTTATCAAGATGGCATATTAACTCAGATCTATTAATCTCTCTTATCAAACAGCGCGTCTACCGGACGAACAGATTCTTCACCGCCGTGAAGACGTCTCCCTCTAAAGTTTGAAAAGAGGCTAGAAATAAGAGGAAGAGCAAGCGAGCTCACATCAGCGCTCGCGCCATCCACACGCTCAAAAATTCAGCACTCGGCGCTGAATGCACTTGCTACTTCATTACTTCTAGCTCTATGTCTCACACAACTCATATCTCCCGCGTTTCTCTGATCTCTTACTGCTCCAGTAAATCCACCTGGCTGTCAATTACTACCATGTAATCATTCTTATAATATATTCCGCAAATGGAGTATGTCTGTCCTTCAGTCGGTTTGTCCGCAATGGTTAAGAGAGGGCAGCGGGCCTCCATCGCCGTC